>JAUTDX010006066.1:0-37831 GCA_030844895.1 Ambrosia x helenae
TCTTGGAGTAAATCAGGATGTCATCAATAAACACAATGACGAACTTGTCCAGATATGGTTTGCAAACGCGGTTCATCAAATCCATGAAAACCCGCCGTGCGTTCGTGGAGACGAAAGGCATGACCAAGAATTCGAAATGGCCATAACGTGTACGAAAGGCAGTCTTTGCACACGTCAGCTTCCCTTACGCGCAACTGGTGATAACCGGACCTCAAATCAATCTTGGAGTAGTAACTAGAACCCTGGAGTTGGTCGATAGATCATCAATACAGGAAGAGGATAACGGTTCTTGACGGTCAATTTGTTCAGTTCTCTGTAGTCCACACACAATCGGAAACTTCCATCCTTCTTCTTAACAAATGAATCGGGGCTCCCCAAGGGGAAGAACTTGGTCTGATGAAACCCTTGTCCAAGAGTTCCTGTAACTGACTAGAATAATTCCTGCATCTCGGGAGGTGCAAGACGGTAGGGGGCCCGAGCAATAGGAGCAGCCCCTGGTACAAAGATCAATACCGAATCCGACTTGATGACGATGGGAGGGAGACTAGATAAATCATCGGAAAAACATCAGGAAACGCGCGTACAACAGGAATATCGTCGATCTTCTTCTCATCGCTAGAGGAAACAGATAAGAGTGCCAAAACGGCCGAATAACCCTTTCGAAGACACTTAAGGGCTTTCATGCTAGAGATGATATTTAGCGGAACACCACCCTTGATACCGTACACAGAAAGGAATTCTCCATCAGGGAGAGGAATCCGAATAATCTTGTCGTGACAATACTCCGCGCGATACAAAGAAACCAATCCATGCCTACAACAATGTCCAAAACTACCCAAAGGTACCACATAAGGTCGATGGGGAACGACAAACCCACAACTCTAGTTGACACTAGTAAAATCCAGAAGGATACAATAGCTTTAATCTTTTTAACCGTCACCAACTCAATAATATACTTAGCCTCTAATGGTACAGACTACATCTAGCAGTCGACTAACTTCCATGGATACAAAACTCTTGTCGGCACCAGAAATCAAATAAAACCTAACAGAGCGATTATTGAGAAGGAACGTACCGGTAACTGTGTCAGGATCCTGTCTAGCCTCAGCGGCTCCAATGACGAAAGCACGTGCATTCCTGCCACCCAGCCCCCGTTGTTCCCGTTACCACGTTGTTTCCGCCCTGCTTCAGTTTCGGGCAATCCTTCTTGTAATGCCCAGTTTCACCACAGTTGTAACATCCTTGTCTTCCCGTAGTTCTTGAGTAGTAGAAGCCGGGGTATTGCTTGGGCCTGGGTCATGGAAGTGTAGCCCGACAATCTTTAGCAAAAATGCCCAATTCGCTGGCAGCGATGACAACGGTTTACTGTCGCAGTTCCCTTGATGATGACGTCCACAAACTGTTACATTTTAACGCAGTTTCCCCGCATAACCACCCTGTTTGTTCCCGAAGAAGAAGAACCCCCGCTATCAAATCTCTTACCCTGTTGTGCTGGTGCAGATCCTTTCCCTTCATTATCCCACTTGCGCTTGTTTTTCTTCTGGGCCTTGACAGTCGAACCCTTAGCAGGCAAAATACCCTCATTCACACCTTTAAGTTCGTCATCCTATGAGCCGATCGGACCACCCTGAGTATGTAGGATGATTTCCCAGCACCACTAACCCTGCATTTCTGGCCTAAAACCCGGAAATATAGTGTTCGATCCACCTGGTACTCTGGCACAATACATGCAGATCAGGACACAGCACTGCCAACTCATTACGCCTTAACCGTGTACTTCTCAATTTCAGACCCAGACATCTTGAGGTTCCACACCTCGTGCTCTAACTTCTGCACCTCTTCCCTTGACAGTACTCCACGCGTCACAGTTGCACAAACTTCTCCCAAGGCATAGCATAAGCCTCCCAATACCCATATTCTGGGTGATATTGTTCCACCCGGTCAAAGCCATCCTGAATAAAGCAACAGCATACTTGACCCCGATCCTCTGGAGACAGTTACACATCAGAAACACTGACTCCACCTTTCCCAACCACCTGAGTAAGCTCACCGCACCCTCAGTGCCAGAGAATTCCTGGGGCTTACAGTCCCGAAACATCTTTAGGTACACATGGGTGGGGTGGGTTAACAGGACCACCTGAAATAAAATGCGTGAGAAAACACGACGAATGTAAACAAGGTTCACCAATGAGGCAAAGGAAAATGGATAAATCAACTACCACCACCATTGTGCCTAACTGAAGGCACTTGTAGCAAGTTGTTCAGATCATCCTGTGATAGTTTAATACCTCCACGACCACCAGCACCACCACCAGCACCACCACCACGTCCACCATTGCGACCACCTCCACGTCCTCCTCGTACTCCAGACATGATTATGGCAGAAAGAACGAGAAAATTTAGTTTCGTAGATAATGATAACCACTAACGTCACAAGATCAAAGTTAGATCCAATCCAGGACTATCCCTTCAAACCCAGAGCTCACTAGGCTTACCATGCATTTCGGTTTATGATTTTGTGTGCACCCAAAATGATAAAACCGCTCTACAGGTCCTCCAAGTGTTCTCCTAGTTCAAAGTTCAAATCACCGAACATAGACTCTTAGCTATACACCGTAATGCTACGGTAGTTTTATGGCAAGTGTTTCTATTGGAGTATGAAAGGGAGATGTCCGAGCCTTGGACAAATCTCAAGAGTACACACATTTACCCCAATATACCGCACTGCCTAGGAAACAAAGTAACCCGACTTAGTATAGAACGGATGATGTAACATAGAAAGATCAGATGATTTAGAGACACCCGACAGCTCATACGTAATCCATCAAATTTTTAGTACTATGTGATCGTCTAGTGTTGCGACTCGGCTATAGACTAGACTCTACATGCAGTCCTAGTTCACTATAACCATGGCTCTGATACCAATCTTTCACATAAACCCTCAAAATCCACTTGCGGAGTTTTACCGCGAGGCGCATGACAAACCAGGATCCAAACCACGATCACAATAAACAAGTCTAAATGAACATAATGCAATTTCAAAAACAATGTTTAAAATCCCCAATTACAGCGGAAGCTTATTCAAAACATAATCCAAAATAAACCAAGTGTTCAACGTTTGAAAAACCATGCAACTCTAACTAGACGCCGTGCAGACCCGTGCGCCCTATCCAGTGGTGCTACCTTAGCGACCTGAGAAAACATGTAAAAGTTTACGTCAGCACAAAAATGCTGGCGAGTTTACAGGTTTTGTAATCCAAGTACCAAGTTCAACCTGTCCCATACTATAACAAATCGAAAACCAAAGTAACGCTAGCTAGGCGTATGTTTTGATACTACTACGATTGGAAAACCATTACTAACTCGCAAACCAGATGTCGTGCCCGATGTAGTAACCTGTTGTTCCTGTTTGGAGCAATATGCACCCCCGCCCTCCAAGTCGACGAGCGTGGTTGGTCACTCCCAATAGCCTATTCACATTTCCCCGTTGTGCAAACCCGCACATTCATGTTCCCCCCGGGACTTCCAAAGATCGTATAGTAAACAATAGAAACCCATAGTATGACATAGTTACCTGTAACAACCGGCAAAAATAAGGTAATTCCGTACAATTAATTAATATATGATTAACGTAATTAAATGCAATTATGTGTGATTTAATTATCAAGGCCTTAGGGAATAGCAATTTCCAAATAATGCATAGGAATGCATACGTTTAATGGTAAAGCATGATTGGATCATGTGCAAATAAGCTATCCGGTACGGATGTTGGCAATTACCCGGTAATAATTAAATAAACGAAACGGATCCCGGACACCCAGGATATAAAATAAAGGGTATTTTCATAAGATATAATGGTTTTGGAACTCCAAAACCATAAATGAAAACGTCTTGTACAAATCTCCCGGTAACGAATAAAGTGCGCGTATCGCACCCGATACGCGTATAACTCGTAATTTCACCCGGCAAAGGCCTAAATAATCAATCAACGCTTAAAATAGACTATATTTAAGTGTTATTAAAAGTATATTTAATGTCCGGATAACGCGTGATTAAAACCCGAAAAATACCCGAACGACACCCGAACGACGGGGGATTAAACATAACAATCAATGGGTTAATATTTGAAGTGGTGGACCCCACCCAACCCCCTCTAGGGGCCGGCCTAAAGGCCAAAAATAATGTTTTTCAAGTGTTGATAATAATAATTATAATCTATGATCTTACATGAAGCATGCATGAGACAAAACATGTAAGATAAAGTGGTAAGTAAACATGAAGTACAAAAGCACTCTACCCTTGTCCCCTTGAGCCAAATTTTCGGCCATTAGGCCATAAGAAGCCAAGACAAGCCAAGACCACACCTAGCTCATCATAACACTAGAGTGCACATGCAAGGTTAAGTCTTATAAGTAGGATTATGATGATCCATGAAGATTTAACCAAGATTGCAAGCAAAACACCTATATCTACATACATACACACGGCACACTTCATGCACACACATATCTTCATTTCAAAATCTCCCAAGTACACTCATAATCTTCCATAAGATCTCTTGGATATTTGGCATCATTACATGAGTTGATTATATAATAACACATGTTAGTCCTTTGAATAACAAAGCAAAAACAATCCTTCTTCTTTTCTTCTTAGAGCCGTGGGTTTACACACACATCCACACATTGTTCTTTCAAGTTTTTACATCTCCAAAATACTTAAAATCATCCATCATCCAAACCCCTTTTGTGTGTTTCAAGAGCTTGGAGCTAAACCACTAGGAAGAACACACTAAACCCCTCTCAAATCCAAGGTTTTTGTCTTCCCTAGCCTTGTGCTAGTAGTAAGCTTCTTAATCTTGTTTTTGATTGTTATTTTTCATGTATGTGTTCCTAGTAGCAAGTTGTACATGAAGGGTTTAAAAATGGTTTTGAACATAATCTTTAATAGGTTTTCATGTGTAAAATGGAAGGTTAAAGATATAAAAATAAACCATGGATTTGATGATGATGATATATTAGTCTTGAAAATATATGAAGTTTACATATAAGACTAAGTAGGATGATGTTTTGGTTAATATTTTGAGATGAACTTGAATATGTTAAAACTAACTTTAATTCATCTTATTATGATCATTTAAGTAATAATATGTGGTAAAACATGTTAGAAGTTCATAAATGAATAAGATGGAAAATTAAAGTTAACTCACTTAGATGAATGAAATTTTGATAAAATGGACAAATACATAAAACACACATATAATTAGTCTTCTCATATGGAATATAAGACTAACATAAGTGTTTTGATACAAAAATAACTTACCAATAAAAAGTTGAATCTTCAAAGTTAACTATTTTGAGTGAAAAATGCTAACTTTGGAAGTTAGAGTGGAAAAATGCAACTTTTGTAAGTTAAGGGACTAAAGTTGTAACTTTGAAAGTTAAGGACTAAAATGGATATTTTAGAAACTATTAGTCCAAAAATACAAGTATGGAAAGTTTGGTGTCAAAAATGTAAGTATTAAAGTCTAAGGATGATTTTTGTAAATACTAGTAGAAATACTTGGGTATTTTGTATAAAAGTGTATTTTTGAAAGTTATAAAAATATAAAGGGTTTTAACATAAGGATTTTTATAAAATAGAGATTTTATAAAAATATTAAACAAACTTGGGAAACTTATACAAAAATGAATACTTTTATATAAATGGGAATATAAAAGTGTTGGAAACATTTTTGTAGTTAAGTTGACAAGTTGGGTTAAAAATACATAAGTATTTTAACCATCCAAGTAACATGTGAAAATAGGAAGAAATATGGAAAATATTTCTATAAAATACATGTTGGGAAAAACTTGGAAAAATTAACTAATCAAGTTAAGATATCGAACTAAAACGCGTTAACGAACCATAACCGGACAAAATATGAGAAAAATGCCATTGCGGCAAGATAAGAAAAATATATATTTTAAGAGGTAAAATATATATATATACCTTGGGTGAAAATAAATAAACACTTTCCTAAGTGTTGGAGGATTAATTCGTGGGAGAAACACTTGACGTAAACGAATAAGACGTTAAAACAAACGTATATACTTAACAAGAAAAATTACACATTTATAAACTTGTACGCTCGTCTCGGCAAAATTCTAGTATATCTACTTAATGGGAAAGTAGATATGCGGGAAGGAAAGCCGCGACGAGAAGACAAAGATATATATATGTGTATGTCGTATCAACGAAATCCTAGTATATTTATTTAAATGGGAAAATAAATATACGGTGTGGTGAGTTGAATCGGACGTTAAGAATATACGATCGAACGACAAAATCTTAGCATATTTGTTTAAATGGGAAAACAAATGTGTGGCAAAGTGAGTCGGGTCGAGGATTGAAATATATATTATATCGAGCGATGCGATCTTAAGTATAATTATTTAAATGGGAAAATAATTATATGTTAAGTGAAGTCGAGTCGATGATAATAAGATACAAGTTATGGAAATATTAACAAGAGTAATATATAACTTGTAACACAAAGGGTAATGTAACGCCAACAACACCTAGGATACACGCATAATTAAACGGGATTTGGAACAACTTGTGGTCGGGAGTTGGGTGTACAACTTGCCAAGGCACATGCACTATAGGAATAGTGACTTATACGTTTAGGACGTTGTAGGTGCAAGACCACCCTTTGCTATTCACCTTATTGAGCCAGACGCAGTTACAGGTGAGTTTCACGGCCCCATTTTAAACTATTTTTACGTTTTCCGGGGGAAAGATATGTTAGGGATAGTGTTTGACGGATTTAATACTTGAGGTGTGACCGCCACTCGGGGTTGAGTCCTCGCCTCTATAATCATTTGTTCAGGGAATTGAAACCGGAGGAATATTCGAATAGTACTATTGGTGCCTGACAAGGCCCACCCCTAATCGATAGCGTCGATTATGCATTAGGTTATGCCTGGGGTGCAAATATTCTGAACTTAAGTCGTGGGAAACCGAGTAACGACTTGGAGCGGGGCACAATTATTATATGTCTTGGTTTGATTATAGTCTCAAGTAGATTTATAGGAATTTGCAACTCCTATATATTGTCATAACATGGTATTCCCAAGTATTCAAGTTTTAGAAACTGAAAACCTGTGAACTCACCAATATATTTATATTGACGAAACTTTTTAAACATATCTTTCAGGTAATTAGAAGATGAAAGATCAGGCAGGCAGGGTCGGGGAATCTCCATTGCGACGTCAGGCTTTTGTGGGGTTTCACCTTTATTTCCCAAGGCATTTGGGATATATTTGAGAAACCTCTAAGTTTATTTCAAAAACAATTATATTTTGTGTAATGTTTGAAACTGATTCGACGTCATAATAAATGACCCATTTTCTTAAATTACTTGTGTTTAGCCATAACCTTGACTTTATGCTTTTGAACCGTCGCGCCACGTGTTTCCGCCTTTGTCGTGGTGTGACAGAACGTGGTATCAGAGCCAAGGTTATAGCGAACTAGAGTATTTTCTTTAAAAACTAGACTATAACCGGATTTGGTTCTAAAGATAAAGTTTTCAAAAGAAAATGTACATGGTTTTAAAATAAAAGTAATTTTCAAGAAGCATTGGGCATGAGGAGATTCCGACCAAGCCAGCCATGAGTATTGTTATACTGTAACGTAAAATTAGAAGTTAGGAAGGTTACTATAGAGTAAGCCATAACTGTCTAATAAATCATATATACATGTACGGTTCTTTTGCCAGGATGTCCGACGCGGGAAGTATAGCGCCTAGTGTTGACAGCAGTATCCAGATTATACCTGCACCTCCGCCGGAGCCAGTCGAGTTGGTTGTACTCGATGCGGAGGAAGACGACGTAGAGATGG
Source organism: Ambrosia x helenae (assembly GCA_030844895.1). Lineage (NCBI taxonomy): Eukaryota > Viridiplantae > Streptophyta > Magnoliopsida > Asterales > Asteraceae > Ambrosia > Ambrosia x helenae. The sequence goes on from JAUTDX010006066.1 coordinate 7,882, forward strand.
ACGTCGCAGGAGGGTCAGACGACGATTCAGACGAGACAGATCCTAGCGAGGATCCTGACTGGACACCGGCCGTGATCGACGCGCCACAGCCCATCGTACCGGCCGCACCGTTGGCCGTACACCCCGTTCGAGCCATCAGGGATTTCCCTGACGGCTGTGCCGGTCCTTCGCGACCAGTTCCCGCCCAGTCAGACGCGGCAGAGTCTCCTTTCCGCCGACAGGCTCACGCCGAGCACGAGCCGGCACCGGTACCCCACATTCACGTACCGGCAGGTATGAGACTCCTACCCATTCCCCCGGAAGGAACGGATGGATATCCGACGACTCAGATGACGAGTCTGTGGGATCGGTAGGGCACATGCTGGTGCCCGAGATTCAGGCTGCCCAGGAGGAGCCAGTGGCTCCCATGCTAGAGGACGCCCCAGCCGACCCCATAGCCCCACCAGCACCCGAGCCCATACCCCAGGAGGACCCAGCACCAGCAGCACTTATACATGAGGGTAGTCCCGCCCGTAGCTCTGAGCTACATAGGGCAGGCTTGGAGGCCTTCGCCACTGCGAGCCCTCCCACACCCCCTGTAGTGGTGTCCACTCCAGAGTGGGCCACTTTCTCTGAGCCATTGGTAGCCCCACTAGCTGAGCCCATGCCACCACCCACCATTGCCATGACTACACCCATCCCCACCATACCCAACATGACACCTGCACCATACCCTCTAGGTGCAGGGGACCCTTATCTGATGCCACACCACTTTTCCATCAGGCCACCCAGTTTCTTACTACCACACATACCAGTACCATTCCCCTTCGGGCCTTTCCCATCCACCCACCCTGATGTACCCGGACCATCCCACCTTCCCAGGATGACACCTCCCTTTGGACCAGCCCAGACCTCGACCATCACTTTAGAGCAGGATTTTCAGACTCTAGTCAACACGGTGCAGCGCACCGTGAATCAGGTTGAACAGCAGACGAGGTTGATGTGGGCTAGGATGATTGACACTCGTGATGCCTTGGCGCATTACGCAGAGGAGCTCTTGCGCATGGATGCGCAGAGCGGGATTACCAGGGATGCACACTGGGCACATCGACAGTTTTTGTACGAGCGCATCTCAGAGATCAGCATGACGATTAGCATGTATGCGCCGCAGTACCAGTACCCCCCGCCACCGCCACAGTAGTATGTATCAGGGGATGCACAGAAGACGCACCAGCTTATGTACATATTAGCAGCATTATGGTAGTACAGCACGGGTTATGACACTCGTCTGCGTTTTGCCTAGCCGTACGGGTATTACGGCGTATGATATGATGTTTTATTATTTCAAAGCAATGTATTGTATGAGAAATGTATTCTCCATTTTGTATTATGAACAAGCATTGTACTGATATTATTGAAATTAATGAAAAATCTTATTATTATGGTGAAATATGTTGTTGTCTATGATTATTATTGCTTACTCCATGTGTTGTGGTTTGTATATTTGTGTGGTGATGTTGTGTTGATTACTATTTATTTATGTATGATGTGTTGGTATGTTGTGTGATGACATGGTGTTAATTATTGTGTTCATGCTTTGGTTTGTTATTTATGCTTTGTATTGTATAAATGTTTGCCAAATTAACCTTTGATAATTATTATTGAAGAAAATGGCACCTGCCACCCGAAGCAACAGTGGAGCAGACGGACTGCCCACAACACCGGCTGAGCTCGAAACTATGATTTCTGAACGAATAGCTCGTGCCATCGCTGAACACGAAGCCGCACGCTCGGAGCACTCCCTTGACAGGACAGGGAGTGAGCGACGAGAGACCTCCCCCAGTGGTAAGAGGTTTATAAATAAATGAAAAGCGATGGGAGAATATTTCACAAACTCCTATCCCATAATAACATACTATGTTACTATTACAGGGACAGCCTCGGGAGAGCGCGGCTGCACTTTCAAGGCTTTCTTGGACTGTAAGCCACTAAACTTCAGCGGCACTGAGGGTTCCATAGGCCTGGTCAAATGGTTCGAAAAGACCGAGGCAGTTATCCGCATCAGCGGGTGTACCCCTCGACAGTCTGTCATGTACGCCACCAATCTGTTCCTGGATCAAGCCCTAACTTGGTGGAACGGCCAAGTACAGTCTTTAGGAGATGATGTGGCATACACTCTATCATGGGCGGCACTGAAGGAACTGATGACTGCCGAATACCGCCCGGCAAGTGAAGTTCAGAAGTTGGAAACCGAATTCTGGAACCTCACCATGGTAGGAGCAGACGTCACTGGGTATACGTCAAGATTTCATGATCTCGCACGACTGGTACCTCGCCTGGTTACACCAGAGAAGAACAAAGTGGAACGATACCTATTCGGGCTAGCACCACAGATTCGCAGCATGGTCACCTCTTCCAAACCCACGACCATGCGCGAGGCAATTGATCTGGCACTGAGTCTGACTGAGGATGCTATCCGCATGGGTACCCTTATCCGCCAAGTTTCTGGGTTAAAAATTTCTGAAGCAAGTAGCGTTGAGGCCAAGAAGCAGGGATCAAGTTCAGCGGTTGCGACTAATGATCAGGGTAACGGACAGAGGTTTGGGAAAAGAAAGAGAGATGAAGGGAAAAGGGATCGAGCATCGGGGAGCTCGAACAAGAAAGGAAAGGGTTATGCCGCCACAGGACGTGGTAACAATAACAACAACAAACAGGGAAACCAAGGGAGAAACAATGGATTGACTTGCGGGAAGTGCCACCGCACCGGGCACAAGACTGAAGAGTGCCGATCTGGAGCACCAAAGAACGGAGGGGCCAGACCCTGTTTTGCATGTGGGTCATTGGACCATTGGAAGAAAGATTGCCCCAAAGTCAACAATCAGGCCCGTGGCCGGGCATTTGTAATTGGAGCCGGTGACGCACGGCAAGACCCCAATGTGGTCACTGGTACGTTTCCTCTAAATGGTCATTATGCCTCTGTATTATTTGATACCGGTGCTGACTTTAGCTTCGTATCCATTGAGTTTAAAAGACTACTTGGTTTAAAAACTAGCAAACTAGATACACCCTACTCTATAGAACTGGCTAATGGTAAAACTATTGAAACGAGAGAGGTAGCTAAAGATTGTAAGTTAGAACTCTGTGGGCACGAGTTTGGGATTGATCTATTGCCGGTCGTATTGGGAAGTTTTGACATCGTTGTTGGCATGGATTGGTTGTCCGCACACCGTGCCATTGTGGTTTGCAACGATAAGGTTATTCAGGTTCCCCTCGCAAGCGGTGAAACTCTCTCAATTCAAGGGGAAAGACACGGGACGCCACTAAGGATTATTTCGAGCATGAAGGCTCGTAAGTGTCTGAGAAAAGGGCTTGTCGCATTCTTGGCACACGTAGTGGACAAGAAGGCCGACGAGCGAAAGTTGGAAGACATTCCAGTCGCCAGAGATTTTCCGGATGTATTTCCAGAAGATTTGCCGGGGTTGCCACCACCTCGACAAGTCGAGTTCCGCATCGACCTCGTTCCCGGAGCAGCTCCTGTGGCACGATCGCCATACCGCCTAGCTCCATCAGAGATGCAGGAACTGTCCAGCCAGCTACAAGAATTATTGGACAAAGGTTTTATAAGACCGAGTTTCTCACCTTGGGGAGCTCCCGTCTTGTTTGTGAAGAAGAAGGATGGCACATTTCGCATGTGCATCGACTATCGAGAGCTGAACAAGCTAACCATCAAGAATCGCTATCCCCTCCCCAGGATCGACGATTTATTTGATCAGCTCCAAGGTTCCAGCTATTACTCCAAGATCGATTTGAGGTCAGGCTATCACCAGTTGCGTATACAAGAAGAAGATGTACCAAAAACGGCCTTCAGAACCCGGTATGGACACTATGAATTTTTGGTGATGCCGTTCGGCTTGACCAACGCACCAGCGGTTTTCATGGATCTAATGAACCGCGTATGTAAGCCATACTTGGATAAATTCGTCATCGTCTTCATTGACGATATTTTGATCTATTCACGCACGAAAGAAGACCACGAGAATCACCTTCGGTTAATTCTTGAAGTATTACGCAAGGAGAAGCTCTATGCTAAATTCTCGAAATGTGACTTTTGGATTCGGGAAGTTCACTTTTTAGGTCACGTGGTAAACGAGAAGGGCATACACGTTGATCCAGCCAAGATCGAGGCGATTAAAAATTGGGAAGCACCTCGAACTCCTACCGAAGTACGACAATTTCTAGGCCTCGCGGGTTATTACAGAAGGTTCATCGAGAACTTTTCAAAGATAGCGCAAGCTTTAACCATGTTAACCCAAAAAGACAAGAAATTTGAGTGGACGGAAAAGCAAGAGGCAGCATTCCAGTTACTAAAAGACAAGTTATGTGGCGCTCCGATACTGTCACTTCCAGACGGTACGGAAGATTTTGTGGTTTACTGTGATGCCTCGCATCAAGGTTTGGGTTGTGTATTGATGCAGCGAGAAAAAGTAATAGCTTATGCTTCCAGGCAACTGAAAATCCATGAGAAGAACTACACTACACACGATTTGGAATTAGGTGCAGTGGTGTTCGCTCTCAAGATATGGAGGCACTATTTGTACGGAACCAAGTGCACGATTTTCACTGATCACAAGAGTTTGCAACACATCTTCGATCAGAAGGATTTGAATATGCGACAACGGCGATGGGTTGAATTATTAAACGATTACGATTGTGAGATAAAGTACCATCCCGGTAAGGCGAACGTCGTAGCCGACGCCTTGAGTCGTAAGGAACGGGTTAAACCATTGCGTGTTCGAGCTTTGGGATTGACTATCCACACGAATATGACTGAACGAATTCGTGAAGCTCAAGTTAACGCCCTCAAACCCGAGAATGTCAAAGGTGAAAGGTTACGAAAGATGGTTGATTCACTAGAACCAAAAGCGGACCAGACACTGTATTTCATGAATAGAATTTGGGTTCCAGTATATGGTGGATTGCGTGAGCTAGTATTGGCCGAAGCTCACAGTTCTAGATATTCGGTTCACCCGGGTGCAGACAAGATGTTCCACGATTTGAAGGAACTTTATTGGTGGCCGAATTTCAAAAGGGATATAGCAGCCTATGTTGCGCGATGTTTGACTTGCGCAAAGGTCAAGGCTGAGCACCAGAGACCTTCCGGTTTGCTCCAGCAACCGGAAATACCGGAATGGAAATGGGAACGAATCACCATGGATTTCATTACCAAGTTACCTAAGACGACAAGCGGCCATGACATGATCTGGGTAATCGTAGATCGATTGACGAAATCTGCACACTTCCTCCCGATTCGCGAAACGGACAGGTTGGAGAAACTGACCCGCTTGTACATTAAGGAGGTGGTATCTAAACACGGTGTACCTGTTTCTATCATCTCCGATCGAGATAGTCGTTTCACGTCAAGATTTTGGGAAAGTTTAAATGAAGCCCTCGGTACTCGCCTCGACATGAGTACCGCATATCACCCCCAAACGGATGGTCAAAGTGAACGAACCATCCAGACCTTGGAAGATATGTTACGGGCATGCGCGATTGATTTCGGAGGTAATTGGGATACGCACTTGCCATTGGTAGAATTTTCCTATAACAACAGTTATCATACGAGCATTCAAGCCGCACCGTTTGAAGCTTTATATGGACGCAAGTGCCGATCGCCATTGTGTTGGGCGGAAGTTGGGGAAAAGCAACTCACCGGGCCCGAAATTGTTCAAGAGACCACGGATAAGGTCTTTTTGATAAAGGAACGCCTCAAAGCGGCCCGGGACCGCCAGAAAAGCTATGCTGATATGAGGCGAAAGCCTTTAGAGTTTCAAGTTGGAGACAGGGTCCTATTGAAAGTGTCACCTTGGAAAGGTGTCGCGCGCTTTGGGAAGCGCGGGAAGCTGAACCCACGATATATTGGACCGTTCAAAGTCTTGTCGAGGGTAGGCACAGTGGCATACAAGCTCGAGTTGCCTCAAGAGCTTAGTGGAATACACGACACGTTTCATGTGTCGAACTTGAAAAAGTGCCTATCCGACGAAACTCTCATTATTCCTGCTGACGAGATCCAGATTGACGACAAGTTACATTTTGTGGAAGAACCAATCGAGGTAACTGATTGGAAGGTCCAAAAATTAAGGCGCAGCAAGATCAGATTGGTCAAAGTGCGCTGGAATGCCAAGCGTGGACCGGAGTTCACGTGGGAAAGGCTGGACCGGATGAAGCAAAAATACCCCGCCTTATTCGAGAAGACACCTGTACCGGAGAACTCGAAGTGAATTCCGGGACGGAATTCTCTTAACGGGGGGAGAATGTAACAACCGGCAAAAATAAGGTAATTCCGTACAATTAATTAATATATGATTAACGTAATTAAATGCAATTATGTGTGATTTAATTATCAAGGCCTTAGGGAATAGCAATTTCCAAATAGTGCATAGGAATGCATACGTTTAATGGTAAAGCATGATTGGATCATGTGCAAATAAGCTATCCGGTACGGATGTTGGCAATTACCCGGTAATAATTAAATAAACGAAACGGATCCCGGACACCCAGGATATAAAATAAAGGGTATTTTCATAAGATATAATGGGTTTTGGAACTCCAAAACCATAAATGAAAACGTCTTGTACAAATCTCCCGGTAACGAATAAAGTGCGCGTATCGCACCCGATACGCGTATAACTCGTAATTTCACCCGGCAAAGGCCTAAATAATCAATCAACGCTTAAAATAGACTATATTTAAGTGTTATTAAAAGTATATTTAATGTCCGGATAACGCGTGATTAAAACCCGAAAAATACCCGAACGACACCCGAACGACGGGGGATTAAACATAACAATCAATGGGTTAATATTTGAAGTGGTGGACCCCACCCAACCCCCTCTAGGGGCCGGCCTAAAGGCCAAAAATAATGTTTATTCAAGTGTTGATAATAATAATTATAATCTATGATCTTACATGAAGCATGCATGAGACAAAACATGTAAGATAAAGTGGTAAGTAAACATGAAGTACAAAAGCACTCTACCCTTGTCCCCTTGAGCCAAATTTTCGGCCATTAGGCCATAAGAAGCCAAGACAAGCCAAGACCACACCTAGCTCATCATAACACTAGAGTGCACATGCAAGGTTAAGTCTTATAAGTAGGATTATGATGATCCATGAAGATTTAACCAAGATTGCAAGCAAAACACCTATATCTACATACATACACACGGCACACTTCATGCACACACATATCTTCATTTCAAAAATCTCCCAAGTACACTCATAATCTTCCATAAGATCTCTTGGATATTTGGCATCATTACATGAGTTGATTATATAATAACACATGTTAGTCCTTTGAAGATAACAAAGCAAAAACAATCCTTCTTCTTTTCTTCTTAGAGCCGTGGGTTTACACACACATCCACACATTGTTCTTTCAAGTTTTTACATCTCCAAAATACTTAAAATCATCCATCATCCAAACCCCTTTTGTGTGTTTCAAGAGCTTGGAGCTAAACCACTAGGAAGAACACACTAAACCCCTCTCAAATCCAAGGTTTTTGTCTTCCCTAGCCTTGTGCTAGTAGTAAGCTTCTTAATCTTGTTTTTGATTGTTATTTTTCATGTATGTGTTCCTAGTAGCAAGTTGTACATGAAGGGTTTAAAAATGGTTTTGAACATAATCTTTAATAGGTTTTCATGTGTAAAATGGAAGGTTAAAGATATAAAAATAAACCATGGATTTGATGATGATGATATATTAGTCTTGAAAATATATGAAGTTTACATATAAGACTAAGTAGGATGATGTTTTGGTTAATATTTTGAGATGAACTTGAATATGTTAAAACTAACTTTAATTCATCTTATTATGATCATTTAAGTAATAATATGTGGTAAAACATGTTAGAAGTTCATAAATGAATAAGATGGAAAATTAAAGTTAACTCACTTAGATGAATGAAATTTTGATAAAATGGACAAATACATAAAACACACATATAATTAGTCTCTCATATGGAATATAAGACTAACATAAGTGTTTTGGTACAAAAATAACTTACCAATAAAAAGTTGAATCTTCAAAGTTAACTATTTTGAGTGAAAAATGCTAACTTTGGAAGTTAGAGTGGAAAAATGCAACTTTTGTAAGTTAAGGGACTAAAGTTGTAACTTTGAAAGTTAAGGGACTAAAATGGATATTTTAGAAACTATTAGTCCAAAAATACAAGTATGGAAAGTTTGGTGTCAAAGATGTAAGTATTAAAGTCTAAGGATGATTTTTGTAAATACTAGTAGAAATACTTGGGTATTTTGTATAAAAGTGTATTTTTGAAAGTTATAAAAATATAAAGGGTTTTAACATAAGGATTTTTATAAAATAGAGATTTTATAAAAATATTAAACAAACTTGGGAAACTTATACAAAAATGAATACTTTTATATAAATGGGAATATAAAAGTGTTGGAAACATTTTTGTAGTTAAGTTGACAAGTTGGGTTAAAAATACATAAGTATTTTAACCATCCAAGTAACATGTGAAAATAGGAAGAAATATGGAAAATATTTCTATAAAATACATGTTGGGAAAAACTTGGAAAAATTAACTAATCAAGTTAAGATATCGAACTAAAACGCGTTAACGAACCATAACCGGACAAAATATGAGAAAAATGCCATTGCGGCAAGATAAGAAAAATATATATTTTAAGAGGTAAAATATATATATATACCTTGGGTGAAAATAAATAAACACTTTCCTAAGTGTTGGAGGATTAATTCGTGGGAGAAACACTTGACGTAAACGAATAAGACGTTAAAACAAACGTATATACTTAACAAGAAAAATTACACATTTATAAACTTGTACGCTCGTCTCGGCAAAATTCTAGTATATCTACTTAATGGGAAAGTAGATATGCGGGAAGGAAAGCCGCGACGAGAAGACAAAGATATATATATGTGTATGTCGTATCAACGAAATCCTAGTATATTTGTTTAAATGGGAAAATAAATATACGGTGTGGTGAGTTGAATCGGACGTTAAGAATATACGATCGAACGACAAAATCTTAGCATATTTGTTTAAATGGGAAAACAAATGTGTGGCAAAGTGAGTCGGGTCGAGGATTGAAATATATATTATATCGAGCGATGCGATCTTAAGTATAATTATTTAAATGGGAAAATAATTATATGTTAAGTGAAGTCGAGTCGATGATAATAAGATACAAGTTATGGAAATATTAACAAGAGTAATATATAACTTGTAACACAAAGGGTAATGTAACGCCAACAACACCTAGGATACACGCATAATTAAACGGGATTTGGAACAACTTGTGGTCGGGAGTTGGGTGTACAACTTGCCAAGGCACACGCACTATAGGAATAGTGACTTATACGTTTAGGACGTTGTAGGTGCAAGACCACCCTTTGCTATTCACCTTATTGAACCAGACGCAGTTACAGGTGAGTTTCACGGCCCCATTTTAAACTATTTTTACGTTTTCCGGGGGAAAGATATGTTAGGGATAGTGTTTGACGGATTTAATACTTGAGGTGTGACCGCCACTCGGGGTTGAGTCCTCGCCTCTATAATCATTTGTTCAGGGAATTGAAACCGGAAGAATATTCGAATAGTACTATTGGTGCCTGACAAGGCCCACCCCTAATCGATAGCGTCGATTATGCATTAGGTTATGCCTGGGGTGCAAATATTCTGAACTTAAGTCGTGGGAAACCGAGTAACGACTTGGAGCGGGGCACAATTATTATATGTCTTGGTTTGATTATAGTCTCAAGTAGATTTATAGGAATTTGCAACTCCTATATATTGTCATAACATGGTATTCCCAAGTATTCAAGTTTTAGAAACTGAAAACCTGTGAACTCACCAATATATTTATATTGACGAAACTTTTTAAACATATCTTTCAGGTAATTAGAAGATGAAAGATCAGGCAGGCAGGGTCGGGGAATCTCCATTGCGACGTCAGGCTTTTGTGGGGTTTCACCTTTATTTCCCAAGGCATTTGGGATATATTTGAGAAACCTCTAAGTTTATTTCAAAAACAATTATATTTTGTGTAATGTTTGAAACTGATTCGACGTCATAATAAATGACCCATTTTCTTAAATTACTTGTGTTTAGCCATAACCTTGACTTTATGCTTTTGAACCGTCGCGCCACGTGTTTCCGCCTTTGTCGTGGTGTGACATTACCAAACATAAGTTTTAACACATGTTTTCTCCCCCGAAAAGTGAAACCAGTTAAAAGAGGGGCCGTAAACTCACCTTAAGTTGCGTTACTCCGTAACACGAATAAACTCAGCAGCTATGCTAGTCCCGTAAAGCGGCGACCTAACATATGACAGTTACAAGTACTTAGACTAATAACCCGCAGGTTAATTAGTCCCTAGATGTCCAGACCATAACCAAGTTCGTTTGAAAACACCGTGACTGTTTAACTGACCCAATGTACAAGACTCGACATCCCATTGGTGACCCGAGACTCCCCGTGTTATGTTTACGCTCTCAAACATACAATCATGCAATCACACTTAACATACGTTAACGTCCAACAAGTTATAGCACGTAGTTCACGTATCACATAAATACATCCAAACATATGTTACCAAGTTATTAGATATGTTACGGGGTTCCTAGCATGTTCCTAGATGTCAAATCGGGTCTCGGAATGCTAATTTACACTTACAGCAGCAGTACACGCGATTAGGAAAAGTCAACTAGCATTTAGGTTGGTCAACTGGCATTTAGGAAGGCTAATCGCATGTAATATAGGCATTTAGGGTCATAAGACATGTAAATCTTGAGTTTATAGGCGATTAGGGCTATAAGACATGTATTTCAGGACTTAACTAGCATTTAGGATCACAATTGCATGTAACAGAGGCAATTAGCCCCCAATTGCATGGTATATAGGCGATTAGGGCATGTTTATAGGCGATTGGCCTCCTAATCGCCTATAACATAGGCGATTAGGGTTGCTAATCGCCAGTAACCCAGCTGTTCCGGTTTTTCGCGCGTTTAACACTCCAAATCAGATCCAGAACGCGTGTAATCATCCAATATCAATCCAACAACTATACTAAACATGTTTAAACCAAAATCCTTCGTTTAGCCTCGTATTATCAGCCCTGCATGCAACTATGTAATCCAAACACAATACACATAGCATGAAACATCACATTAACATGCATAACTATAACCCTAATGAACAATTACTCAGATCCTATCATCATGCCATCATTATTAATCTGAAACTAACCTAATAACATGTAATCATCCATCTTGAATCATAAAAACCCTAGCTTTTAATCATAAACACACATAACACATGTATGATAGATAGAATCCGATTAACAACACTTATTAATGATTTTCAGAAAGCTTATTTGTTTTAGAACAGGTCTGGACCATTAGGGATTTAATAAAAACGTTAATAAAGATTGCATGGATGGAAGCCACACCTTAGATTTGTGAAAGATTGATGAAATAAGCTTGAAACCTTGTGTTTTGATCAAAAATCACGTTCCAGAGGTTGTGTGTGTGTGTTGGGGCGGGTTATGGGACGACTAGGGTTGATATTATGAAGTTTAGGAGGTCAAGTATTGTATTTATAGTCGTTTTTAGTCGTCCAGCACGTAACACGCGATTGTGCAGCAGCTATACGCGATTAGCATTGCTAATCGCATGACATTTCATGCATTTAGGGCTAATCGCCTATCATTTCATGCATTTAGCCCCCTAATCGCATGAAATGATCCCCAATTGCATACCCTATAGGCGATTAGCCTCCCCTAATCGCCTATAGGGCTGGTTCTGTGTATTATGCGCGTTAAACCCCGTTTTAACATATGTTAACACATTTTCACATACCGACAAGTCACATAATGATTGTAAACACATAACACTTGCAAACAAACATATTCACACTCGTTCACCAATTCCCGGGACTCGAGACTTGTATGTTCCGTATGACCTGACGATTCTACGAATCGTCACCATTTGTACACTTGGTTAAGGACTGACATCTAATGAACCTCTAGACCAACATCCAATGATCTTCTATACTAAACCGGTAGTTCCCGAACCATAACACGACTTAACTAACCCAGTTAAGTACAATATACGCGTGACTCGCTAAGGTAGACTTTCATCTAGACAACGTGTTAACCAGAATTTGCCGGGTGTCACATCATCCCCACGTTAAAAGAATTTTCGTCCCGAAAATTGCACAAGTACCAAAAAGGAATGACGAAAGAAACAAATAAAAGATAGAAACCAAAAGAGAAACCAAAAGAGAGATTTACCCGAGTTGTCACATCATCCCCACGTTAAAAGGAATCTCGCCCCGAGATTCATTCAGCAGCAGTGGAGACGTATCTTGATTCGAACGCTTCCTTAGGAAAGAGATGAGGATACTTAGACTTCATCTGATCCTCCCGTTCCCAAGTGTACTCTGGTCCCCGGTTCGAGTTCCAGCGAACCTTAACAATGCGAATCTTGCTATGACGTAGGCTACGAATCTTGTAATCCAGAATCTCCACAGGTTCTTCCACAATCCGAAGACGATCATCAACCTTGATCTCTTCCAGTGGAACGATGAGAGACTCGTCAGCCAGGCACTTCTTCAGGTTTGACACATGGAAGACGTTATGTACGTTACCGAGCTCCGTCGGTAAATCAAGACGATATGCCACTGGTCCAATCCGTTCCAGGATCGTAAATGGACCGACATACCGAGGGTTGAGTTTGCCACGCTTCCCAAAGCGTATGACGCCCTTCCACGGTGAAACTTTCAGAAGTACTTTGTCATCAACTTGGAATTCCAATGGTTTGCGACGTTGATCAGCATAACTCTTTTGCCGATCCCGTGCCGCTGCCAACCGGTTACGAATCTGTACGATCTTTTCCGAAGTTTCGTACACTAGTTCAGGCCCAGTGAGTTGGCTCTCACCTGTTAGGATCTGAGTTTGTTTGTTTTGATTGTTTAACTAAATGATGGTAATGATGAAATGAAAATAGAATGAAAGTGCAGCGGAATAATAAACTGTAAATCAAAACAAGAGAGTAAATGTTTTTAGATCGAATGCTTTCATTAATTAAAAGATTACAATCGTACAAGTTACTCCCCCTCAGCCTGATCACACAGTGTTTGTCAGAGAGAATGTTTTGTGTGTGATACAATAGAACAGTACATGTACTGTTCTATTTATAGACTGACTCAAACCACTGATGACCTAGGCTGACGTCACCTAAGACAGTGACCTCTAACAGAATAACAAACTTAAACATCTGCTATACAAACTACTGTTACATTGAAAGCACTGATATTAAACAGCTGTTGAAGATAAACTCTGATGGGTCTTGTATCCACTGCTGGAGCCTAAGTGCTGTTGGTTCCAGCAGTGCTTTGGTCTTCAGTACTTGTATCAGCAGTTGCTCTTCATCAGACCTTTGGTCAGCAGTTGTTCTTCATCAGTTGTTTCCTCAGCAGTTCTTTATATCAGCAGTTGTTGAGCAGTTGTTTGGATAGAACAGTAGTTAGGGTCAGCAGTCTTTTGGGAGAAGCAAGTTGTAAAGACTGTTTATTCAAGGATCAAATAGATAGCATATTTTGGCTTTCCAATCATCTGTTCTTCTCCAGGTCAGCAGACCCAACATCACCCACCTCAGCCCAACAAAGAGGAGACCGGCATTTCCGCCCGTATAGTGCCTCGAACGGAGCTGCCTTGATACTCGTGTGATAACTGTTGTTGTATGAGAATTCTACTAATGGTAAATGAGCTTCCCAACCTTTGCCAAAATCGATCACACATGCCCGCAGCATGTCTTCTAAAGTTTGAATCGTGCGCTCACTCTGACCGTCAGTCTGTGGATGATAAGTGTTAGGATCTGAGTTTGTTTGTTTTGATTGTTTAACTAAATATGGTAATATGAAATGAATATAGAATGAAAGTGCAGCGGAATAATAAACTGTAAATCAAAACAAGAGAGTAAATGTTTTCAGATCGAAAGCTTTCATTAATCCAAAAGATTACAATCGTACAATTACTCCCCCTCAGCCTGATCACACAGTGTTTGTCTGAGAGAATGTTTGTGTGTGTGATGCAATAGAACAGTACAAGCACTGTTCTATTTATAGACAGACTCAAAGCACTGATGACCTAGGTTGACGTCACCTAAGACAGTGACCTCTAACAGAATAACAAACGTAAACATCTGCCTATTACAAACTACTGTTACATTGAAAGCACTGATATTAAACATCTGTTGAAGATAAACTCTGATGGTCTTGTATCCACTGCTGGAGCCTAAGTGCTGTTGGTTCCAGCAGTGCTTTGATCTTCAGTACTTGTATCAGCAGTTGTTCTTCATCAGACCTTTGGTCAGCAGTTGTTCTTCATCAGTTGTTTCCTCAGCAGTTCTTTGTATCAGCAGTTGTTGAGCAGTTGTTTGGATAGAACAGTAGTTAGGGTCAGCAGTCTTTTAGGGAGAAGTAAGTTGTAAAGACTGTTTATTCAAGGATCAAACTGATAGCATGTTTTGGCTTTCTAATCATCTGTTCTTCTCCAGGTCAGCAGACCCAACAATCTCCCCCTAGAACAGATGATGCCAAAACTCAGCTTTAATTATAGATCTTTATTCCTCATCAGACTTTCTCTGATTTGACCTTTGAATTGTAATTCAAAGTTCAGAGCAAATAAGTCTTCTTCATCTCTTTCTAGATCCAGATTTAGCAGTGTTTGGTGATCTTCTGCACATAGGCTGTAAGCATCATCCATGCTGATCTTCTGAACCCTTCCATCTGACCTGAGCAATGTCAATTCGTGGTTGTCTTTGTTGACTTTCCACTTTAGAATTTTTGAGTCAGTGGATTTGCTGAGATGAACTTTTATTCTTGATGAGTTGGGTGAAGGAGGTCTTCCAATGAGTTCTCTGAGTTTCTCTGTTGTAGGATCAGAGAAATAATGTATTTGATTGAAGAGCCCTTCCTTGATGAATGTATCAGCAAACTTTCTTTGATCTTCCTCTGACATCTCCTTCTGCTTCTTGAACTGTCTACTTGCAGCAGCTGTGAGATCAGAGGTTTCAAGTAAGCTGTCCAGATTAAAAGTCTGTTGGGGTCTCTTCATCATTGGTTCATCAGTGTAAATTGGTTTTCTTGGAAGGCTGGGATCTTTCTTCCTATTTTCTTCCAGACTTTTGTAAGTTTCAACCAGCCTTAACTCAGACCATCTGGAAACAGACCTCATCTCCCCATAGTTGGCAGCTACAATCTCCTGCCTCATCCTTTTGAATTTCAAGGCTCTGACTGGGTCTCTGCCTTTGCCAAAATTAGGAGTGGAGACTTTAGCTTTGGGGTCTTTGGCCATTTCTTCAATCCTGAGTAGTTCTTCTCTCAAAGCATGAGTAGTCCAACCATTGAACTGCTTTTTGTTTGCTTTGTAAGGCTTGGTTGCCATTATCTGTTCTAGAAGAGATTCCCTTACCTCCTTTTCCAAATCTACACTGAGAGGCATGGAGGACATGGAATTGCTCAGGGTCTTAGCAAAATCTTCAATCCTTCTGAGTTTGCCAAGCTCTGCTGAATGGATGCCCTGAGCAGTCCTGTCATCCTTCCCTTTGCATTTCTCCTTAATGATGGCATCCACCTGTTCACCCTTGTATTTCAGATATTTATCAAGGTTGAGGGGAACAGGGAGTTTGGGAGAGATGGGAAGGATCTTTCTGATGGCTGTTCAGTATTGTAGAAGGATTGTATTTCCCCCTTGAGTAGATCAAGTTCAAGGGGATACTGAACAACCAATGGTGTAATGGTTGGTGGTGGTCTATGGGATCTGAACTTGGATGTATGTGGTGAGAATGATGTGATTGGAATAGCTGTGATGGGAGGAGTGGATTGGGCAGTTGAAGTGGTGGTTGGTGATGTGTGTATGTTTTCATCATGTACAACAAAGGTTGATTTTCTCTTCCTTGTGTACATGATTTTTGGTGATGGTGATTTGGTAGCAGTGGCTGGATTAACATCTGTTGGCCTTTTAGTAGGTCCAGCATATGTTTGGGATTTGGCTGGTGATGTATGTTTGGTGGTTGTATGTTCAGGTGTGTTTGTTGGTTTAGGTGTAGTGGTTTGGGTAGCAGTGTTTTGGGTAGTTTCAGTGTTTTGGGTGACAGTGGTTTCAGTAGCAGTGGTTTTATCAACAGAGGTGTTCAACTTAGATGGTGGTTTTCTAACATGCTTGGCAGGTCTTTTCATCCTTTTAGAGGATCCCACATCTTCAGTTTCCCTTTGTTGTTTCTTTTTTAGTTCAATTAATGACTCTGCTTTAACTTCCAAGGTGTCAGCTCTTTTCTGTTTCTCTTGAGCAGCCTTTTCAGCTTCAATGTTTGCAGAGTCATCTACTGCTTTATTCTTCTCAGTGGTTTGTTGTGGTGGTTGTTGTGGTGCTGTTGTTGCTTGTTGTTGTTGTGGAACTTGTGGTGGTGGAGCTGATTTGGTAGACTCTGGTTTCTTGGCAGACTTGGCTTGGCCTTTTTGAGAAGGAGGACAACCAAAAGGATCTAGTTTTGGTAGCCTATCTCTGCCACTCTCCCCCTTTTTGGCATCATCAGCCGTGAAATCATCATCATTTTCATCCCTGAGGATGGTGGTAGGGGCAGAGCCAGTAGTCTTCAGCAGGTGGTCCTTGATGGCTTTTATATCAGCATGGGTATCTTTGTACCTTGCATCTACCATATTCCTGATCTCAGCCATGTAAGTTTCATGTGTCTGATCAGCCAGTTTTCTGTGAGCTATGATGATGGGAGAAACTGATTTCCATAACTCACTGGCTATATCAGCTGTGGATGGTTGACTCTTGGAAAGATCTGCAATTGAGCTCAGTATAAGCTTGACATCAGATTTGATGTCAGCAACAGAGGTTTCAATGACAGAAACTCTGTCCGTCAATTCTTGGTATTTTGACTCATCTCCTAAATTAATAGGATCATCTGAGTCCGTACCAGTGGTAGTTTTACCTGATTCAGTCCTAATAGGTGAATCAGATGCCCCTTTGTCTTGGTACTGGGGACTTCCAACTGTTTTTGGAGACACTATAGTGGCTTCAACAGTTGTTGCCTTCAAGGGAGTCTTAGCTATGTAATCACTGTCCTGATGTGAGACAGTGGTCTCTACATCAGTAGTGGCTGCTCCACTTGAAAACTCACCTAGAGTTGCATTGAACTCAGGTGGTGTAACCTCCTCTTCTGTTTGTGGGATAGCAGATTGTATATTCTCAGGACCAGTCACTTGTTGGAGTATACTCTCAGTGATAGGTGGAAGAGAGGAACTAGGATCTTCCTGAGATTTGTCAATTGCTTCAAACAGAGGTTGCATTGTCTGTGGGACATGTGATGGTGAGGGTGGAGGAGTAACAAGAGAATTAGCCCTAGGAGAGGGGCTTGTGAACATTTGGTCAAGTGACTCAAATGTGTCATGATGTGTGTCCCCTTGGCTTACAACATGATCCTTTTGAGAGGATTCATGAGGAGTTTGGTCAGGTGGAGGTATGTCCAACTGTTGTGAGGAAGTAACAACAGTGGTTTCAGGTTGCTTTTGTTGTGCAACAGAGGTTTCTTCTGGTACCTCAACATCCAGAAGCCTCATTTGTGGTTGAGTGGTGGTTTTTGTGGATGGATGTTTCTTTTTGGAAGTGGCTGGTGTGGGTTTCACAGCACTGGATGTAGTGCCATGATCACCAGGAGCAGTGGGCTCAACAACAGAGGTTTTGACAACAGTTGTTGCCTTTGTCCTCTTTGTTTGTGTTTTAGAAACTTTTGACACTTTAGACACCTTTTCTTGGGTGCTTCCACCCAGCATTCTTGTGAAAGTTTCATCAGTTAAGCTTTTCATTTGCATAGCCTCACCCTTTTTGAAAACTTTTTCTGGTAAGACTTTTTGTAAGATTACACTAAGAATTCTTGGGTAAATAAGAAAAGCATTGTTTGACCTAGACTTGACAGCTTTCACATTTGATACCAAGTCCATGAACAATCCCTGGGAAAGATTGAAGTCAGAGTTTGACAACATGGCATAACCCAGATATTGCATCCTCAATGGGATTTCATTAAAGGATGTGGACTTAGCAGAGACACAAAGAAGAAGAGTATGGAAGAAAAATTTCATGACTGGAGGGAAAAACTTTTTGAAAAGAGTTGATCCAGTCATCTGACCATCATACCCTCTTTCTTGGAACTCAGTGTGAAGCTCTGTTTTAGTAAAGGAATCCTTACCTGCCAAGTCATTCAGTGTGAAGGTTGTGGATATGGTTTCAGGGTAATGACGATACTGGTTTCTCCAATTTTCGAAATAATGGAAGTAGGCTTTTTGTCTTGTAGTAGAAACTCTGCATTCAACCAAAATTCTTGGAGTGTATCAAGGTAAATGGGGGCGTTGGCGGTTAGGATGGGTAAGTATTTGGAGTTAAGGAAAATGTCGATGGTGGAATGAAATGGAGTGTTGTCATCTGTTTTGATCAGATAGGGGAGACAATTGTGTGTAGCTTTGGCTTGAAAATCCATTGTAATGGATTTCGAAGGTGAGGATGATAGAAGATTGATGGAGGGTTTGAGAATGAAGAAGGCGGTTATCAGTATTTTGAATACAATGAGACAGTATAACGTCTGTTGTGGAAAACAGGGTATTTATAGACAGTATAACGTCAGTATTTTTTTTTTTTTAATATAATATATATATATATATATAGGCGAACAGTTGTTTTTATCTGAACAGATGTTCTGAAACAGATTTTTCAACTAACAGTTGTTTTATCTGATCAGATGTTTTGAAACAGACTTTTCAACAAACAGTGGATATGAATGAAACAGTGGTTGTTTTATCTGATCAGATGTTATAAACAGATTTTTCAACCAAACAGCTATTTTAAAATTTTGATTTGCTGAAACATTTTATTAAGATTTAATGAAATTTTATTTGATTAATCCATGTTTAACATACCAATTCTGGAAATCAGATTTGTAAAGGTAGATGTGTCTAAAGCTTTTGTTAACACATCTGCCAACTGATCCTCTGTTGGAACATGGTGTAAAGAAATCAAACCTTTTTCATAGTTGTCTCTGACAAAATGATGTCTTATGTCAATGTGTTTGGTAGTGGAATGAGAGACTGGATTCTTGATGATATTTTCAGCAGCTTGACTGTCCAACATGAGTGGAGTCCTAAGTGCAGTTATCCCAAAATCCAGTAGTTGATTTTGAAGCCACATGAGTTGGGCTGTACAGCTTGCAGCAGCAATGTATTCAGCTTCAGCTGTTGAAGTTGAAACAGCTGCCTGCTTTTTGCTTTGCCATGAAACTAAGGCATTCCCTAGAAATTGGCACCCTCCTGAAGTGGATTTTCTTGTGCTATGACAGCCAGCAAAATCACTATCTGAATAACCTGAAAGCTCAATGTTTCCATTAGCAGGATACCAAATACCAAGTGTGGGAGCACCTTTGAGGTATCTGAATATCCTTTTCACAGCAATAAGGTTTGACTTTCTGGGTGAAGCCTGGGATCTGGCACAGACACAGGTAGCAAACATAATGTCTGGCCTAGATGCAGTTAGGTACAATAAAGACCCAATCATACATCTATAATGTGTTTGATCAACCAGTTCATCCTTGTCATCAATAGTGAGCAGCTTGACTGTACTCATGGGTGTGCTACATGGCTTACAATCATTCATCTCAAATCTGGTTAATAAGTTCTTTACATATTTGTTTTGGTGAATGAATGTGCCATTTTGCAGTTGTTTCACTTGAAGACCAAGGAAACACTGAAGCTCACCCATGGCACTCATCTCAAACTCTGCTGTCATGAGTTTTCTGAACTCTTCACACATTTGGTTACATGTGGATCCAAAAATGATATCATCCACATAAATTTGAACAATCATTAAGTGTTTCCCTTTCCATTTAAGAAATAAAGTTTTGTCAATTTTACCTCTAGTGAAGCCAATGGATAAGAGAAATGTGGAGAGAGTTTCATACCAGGCCCTTGGTGCTTGTTTGAGTCCATACAAAGCTTTGTTGAGCTTGTAGACATAGTCAGGATGGAATGTGTCTTCAAAACCAGGTGGCTGACATACATAGACCTCCTCCTGAATTTTGCCATAAAGGAAAGCACATTTGATGTCCATCTGATACACCTTTATGTTGTGGTTGACAGCAAAGGCTAAAAAGAGTCTGATGGCTTCTAGTCTTGCTACAGGAGCAAAAGTCTCATCATAATCTATTCCTTCTTCTTGTCTGAAGCCTTGAACCACAAGCCTGGATTTATTCTTGACAACAATACCCCTTTCATCAGTCTTGTTTATGAAGACCCACTTTGTTCCTATAGGACAAACATCCTTAGGAAGTGGTACAAGCTCCCATACTTGTTGTCTTTTGAACTGAAGGAGTTCTTCCTGCATGGCCTCGACCCAACTGTTGTCTTTCAGTGCCTCTTGGTACTTGACAGGTTGTGTGAGGGATAAGAAGCCTGCAAAAAGACAGATATTGGAGGATTGGCTTCTTGTGAGCACACCCTCTCTGATGTTGCCAATGATCTGGTCTGGTGGATGAGCTCTTAAGTAAATAAGATCTCCTTGATATGGGACTATGGCATTTTGAGGTGATGGACAGAGGTTTGGTGACTCTGTTGGTGTAACATCTGTTGGTACTTCTGTAGTGCCATCAGATGTTTGGAATGGTAATGGAGGAATGGGTCCAAGTGGTGTGAAACTTGACTGACTTTTGTCAACAGATGATTGACTTTTGTCAACAGATGATAGGTCAGTGGTTGTGAGGGGTGAGGCAGTGGTTTGAGGATAAGACTGGCCAACAGTGGTTGACACAGCTGTGGCAGAGTTTTGACAATTGTTTTGAACAGCTGTTTCCTCTGAGGCAGAATAGACTTTGTAGTGACTGGGGATCACAACATCTGTTCTGTAATCTTGCTGTGGAGACTGTGGAATACCTGCATTGTTAGTTTTAACAGTGATATCTTCAAATTTGAATTTATCTAAATCAAATAATTCAGCAGGGTTTGCAGGGATTTTTAGAGATGAAAGTTCATTGAACTTTACATTCAGAGTTTCTTCTATTGTCTTAGTCCTTGTGTTAAACACTTTGTAGGCCTTAGCAGTAGAAGAATATCCCAGAAAGTAACCACAGTCTACTTTGGCTGCAAATTTTGAAATGGAATCTTTGAGATTTAAAATGAAACATGGGCAGCCAAAGATTTTGAAAAATGAGATTAATGGTTTGATTTTGAACAAAATTTCATAAG
Source organism: Ambrosia x helenae (assembly GCA_030844895.1). Classification (NCBI taxonomy): domain Eukaryota; kingdom Viridiplantae; phylum Streptophyta; class Magnoliopsida; order Asterales; family Asteraceae; genus Ambrosia; species Ambrosia x helenae. The sequence continues at coordinate 29,199 of JAUTDX010006066.1, forward strand.
CAGTTTTTTGATGTCTGGGGTTGATCAAAACTCTGTTTTGAACATAGCAAGCAGTGTTTACAGCTTCTGCCCAAAAGGACAGTGGCAAACCAGAATCTGCTAGCATGGTTCTTGCAGCTTCTATAAGAGTTCTATTTTTCCTCTCAACCACCCCATTTTGTTCTGGTGTTCTTGGATGCTGAACTGCCTCACAATCCCTTTTGACACACAGAAATCATCCAACTCCTTATTTTTAAACTCTGTTCCATTGTCACTCCTGAAGACTTTTACTGACAAGTCATATTGCTTTTCAACTTTGGTGACAAAGTCCTTCAATATACCTGCAGTCTCATCCTTAGAATGTAAAAAGTAAGTCCATGTAAACCTAGAAAAATCATCAACTATGACAAGACAAAATCTCTTTCTTCTTAGACTCATGATTTTAACAGGGCCAAACAAGTCCATGTGCAACAGTTGTAGACACTGACTAGTTTTGGACTCATCAATGGATTTGTAAGAGCTTTTATGTTGTTTCCCTTTTAAGCAAGAAACACAATGCTCATCACATTTAAATTCTTTTGATGGTAAACCTCTGACAAGGCTTTGTTTGGAGAGTGTGTTGATAGTATTAAGGTTGGTGTGACCCAATCTCCTATGCCACAATTCTGTCTCCTTAGTGGAGGCAGCAGAAAACAGACAGACATTTGCCATAGGATTGTCCTTTAACATATCAACAACATACACATTGCCACTTCTATGAGCAACAAGTTGTGCTTTGCTCTCAGCAATAATGGTATCAATCTTTTTCACCACTTCTGGCCCAATAATCTTACAAGTTTTCTTTGTGAAAAATGAGCCATAACCTTTGTCACTCATTTGTGAAACACTCAGAAGATTAAACTTGAGATTATCAATAAGATTGACATTTTCAAACTTGAGTTTTCCAGCCTGTACAGTCCCTGAACCCAACACCTTACCTTTAGAATCATTACCAAAGGATATATCACCCCCTCCATGAGCCAAGAAGTCCAGAAGCAGGGCTCTACATCCTGTCATGTGCCTGGAACCTCCACTATCTACATACCAAAGACTATCTAAACAAGCAGAAGCTCCCTGCACATCAGTAAATGATTAGTTTTGGTGAGTGTCCAAAGCCAAGTTGGCTTTGGATGGGTCCTCAGACCTTTCAGACTCAAGCTTTGGAAGGTGATCAGTGGTTTGGACCAATTTCTGAATTAAGGTCAACAACTGCTGCTGACCATTTGCCAGTGCTTGAATGTCAACACTTGGGGCAGCAGTTGTTTGATCACTTCCTGACAGATGATAATACCCATATGGATTTCTGTTCACTCTTGGTATAGAGGGTCTCTTTGGCTCCTCATAAACATGTGGCAGACTATGACATGGAGGTTGACCATAACCTCTTGGGTATTTGCTTGTGGGTGGAGCATCTGTTACTTGGACATCTCTAGAAGCAGATGTTTCAAGCCTTTTTGTAACAGATGTTTGGACAGGGTGAAAGTCTGTTTAGGCTTTCCTTTTGGAGTACTAACCACAGGGTTTGCAAGAGTTTTAGCTTTGTATTCTTGTATTTTTACATCAAAATTTTTGAGATACAAGCACTCTTTGGTCTTGTGATTCTTTTTCCCACATATTGAGCATGTGGCTTTGGAATCACATTCACTTGTTCCTTTGTTAATATCATATGCTTTTAGAAGAAAACAGTTTTTGGTGACATGATTCTTCTTTTCACAGAAATCACAGAACAAGTTGACAGTCTTTTCTTTCTTCTTCCCCTTTTCAGTCTTCTTTTCAGCAGATGTTTGAGCATCTGCTGGAAGATCTTTCAGGGGAATGACTTTTGCCAAGGGAATGACCCTTGCCTGAGGAGCTGTCTTTCCCTCAGGAGTTTTGAAATCAACAGGTTTATAATTCTCAAGAGTATCACACTCATCAGACCAAGTAGGTTTAAATTCATACTTTTCAAGTTCAGCAAAAGATGAGGAACCTTCTGGTTTTTCAAGAACAATTTTCTTACCATTTGGTTCAGTGATTTTAATCTCTTGACCCTGCAGGTTTGTTGGTACTATCTCAACAGACTTTTGACTCTTTGTGTCAGTGTTTTCAAAAGCTGGAGCAGTGGTTGCAAAACCAAAGCCAAACTTCACATGACTTTTGGTTTGTTTGTTGAGTAGCATCTCAAATCCTCTACATGATTCCACCCATTTCTTACATTCAACTTGGGTGGACTCAAGCTCACTTTTACAACTTTGATATTTTGTTATCATAGTTTGGAGCTGGTCTTTGGTTATAGTTGCTTCATGTTTTAAGCTGCTTATTTCAGACTCTTTTGCAGTTAAACTTGTTTTCAAATCTTTTGTGAGTTTTTCAAATTTAACTTCATCATCCAAAATTTTCTTTCTAAGGTTTTCATTCACCTCTTTGATGTTAGCAAATGCTATTACACATTTGTCAGAACACAACTCTTTAAGAATTTGAGGAGATACCTTAGCAGCAGCCATCAATGCACAATCACACTTGCACTCACAGTCATCAGATGCACCCCAGGGATCTGTGAGATTCACAACCTCTTCTTCAGGTTTTTCACCTGTAACAACTTCACTAACAACATCATCAGTCACAACATCAGATTCAGTTACCACCTCCTCAGATTCAATCTCATCCACCATAGCCATGAAACAGAAATTTTCTGGTTCATTTTCAGCTTTGGCAACTAGTGCAAAATTCTCATCTGTTAGCTCATCAGGTAGACTGCTCCAATCAACAAAGCCTTGTGTAAAGAAGCTCTGTTGACTGGTCTCTGCAGGAGCAGAGGATGGAGCAACAGTCGTTTGCACAGGTGCTTGAGCAACAGGTGTTTGCACATAGTGGATCTGAGGAACAGTGGTTTGGACATACTGGACAGGAACAGTGTTTGAGGACTGTGCAAAATGAGCAGTGTTTTGCACATTTGGTCCAGGGGCATTATAGGAATTCTGATAAGTGTTGGTCTGTGGTCTTTGATTTGGATAGGTTATCATAGGTGTACCATGTTGACCCCTACATTCCCTAGCAAAATGACCAAACCTGTGACATTTATAACACTTGATCTTTGATTTATCCAACCCAACCTTAGATCTGCCAGTCAACCCTGGAAACCTTCTACCAGTTTTCTTGTAAAAATTATTAGTTCTTACACTGAGAAGGGCCAATTGGTGCATAATGTCCATTTCTTCCAAATCATCAGGGTCAAAGTATTTCAGGTCATCATACTCAAAGGATATATTGTCAGATGCCTGTATATCACCACCACTTGCTGTGAAGGCATAGTTTGGTGAATAAGAATCAGAGTTAAAACCTGAGTTAAAACCTGAAGTTATGTCAATAAAATGATCATAACTCTGATCCTTTGTGTTTCCAGGCACCTTATCATGACCCAAAAGTGCTGTATTCCCAAACACATAGTCATCAGACACTTTTCCAGAGTCCTGGAGCTTCTTTTTCTGGTTAAGCTCTCTCTCATAGGTAAGAGCTTACCATGAAGCTGGGTTAGTGATAGGTCTTTAAATCCTATTGAGTTTCTCATCACAATAGCAATAGTGTCCCATTTGTCTGGTAATGATCTTAAAAACCTATGGTTCAAGGTTGAATGAGGGTAAGTAAGACCAACCAATTTTAGTTCACTAATTAAGCAATTAAATCTCTCAAACTGTTGAGTTAATGACTCTCCTTTGACATGACTGAATGTTTCATATTGTTGGTTAAGAATTTCACGATTGTTTTCAATAACCTCCTCAGTCCCACCAAACTGTTCTTTCAGTGCATCCCACAACTCCTTTGCACTGTTACAGTGTAACAACCCAGCATATATATCATTGGGTAGAGCCATGGCCACAATACTGAAAGCCTTAGCATCTAGCTCAATTTTCTGAAAATCCTGGTCGGAGTAGTTTTCAAGTTTCTTTGGCTCAAACACTTTGGGATCTTCAGTACTCGGCACAGTCGGAACATGTGGTCCGAAGATAACCGACTTCCAACACCCAGTGTTTTGTTGAGCTAGAACATGGCTCATCCGACGTTGCCAGATATTGTATTCAGATCTGACAAGCATCGGTGGCTTGTTGTTCGTGCCAGTGTTATGTGGATCGTGATTGATAGAAGCCATTCTCTGATTTTTCAAAAAACAAAGTCTGTTTAAAAACGGTTGAAACGAAATTAAACTATTACTCTGTTTTCAATCTAACAGACAAACGATATCAATAATTGTGAGCTGATTATTAAATTGATTTGTTAGATCGAATTTAATTGACCAAGCTCTGATACCAATTGTTAGGATCTGAGTTTGTTTGTTTTGATTGTTTAACTAAATATGGTAAAATGAATGAATATAGAATGAAAGTGCAGCGGAATAATAAACTGTAAATCAAAACAAGAGAGTAAATGTTTTCAGATCGAAAGCTTTCATTAATCCAAAAGATTACAATCGTACAATTACTCCCCCTCAGCCTGATCACACAGTGTTTGTCTGAGAGAATGTTTGTGTGTGTGATGTAATAGAACAGTACAAGCACTGTTCTATTTATAGACAGACTCAAAGCACTGATGACCTAGGCTGACGTCACCTAAGACAGTGACCTCTAACAGAATAACAAACGTAAACATCTGCCTATTACAAACTACTGTTACATTGAAAGCACTGATATTAAACATCTGTTGAAGATAAACTCTGATGGTCTTGTATCCACTGCTGGAGCCTAAGTGCTGTTGGTTCCAGCAGTGCTTTTATCTTCAGTACTTGTATCAGCAGTTGTTCTTCATCAGACCTTTGGTCAGCAGTTGTTCTTCATCAGTTGTTTCCTCAGCAGTTCTTTGTATCAGCAGTTGTTGAGCAGTTGTTTGGATAGAACAGTAGTTAGGGTCAGCAGTCTTTTGGGAGAAGTAAGTTGTAAAGACTGTTTATTCAAGGATCAAACTGATAGCATGTTTTGGCTTTCTAATCATATGTTCTTCTCCAGGTCAGCAGACCCAACAATAAACGCTCGTTTGATTATATTAAAAATGTTTGATAATTGAGAGAATATTAGTAAAAAATAACCAAAAATCTTTTTATGAATTTTAAATCCAAGATGGTCACAAGAATATGTTTAAAGTATAAATATAATTTTTATAACATTATTTTCTTTAAAATAGAATATTAATTCTATTTATAACAAATTGTCAAAATTTAACTTTATTATCTAAAAATACTAAAATTAAAGAATTTTAAGTTTAAAATTTATATTTCTATTCTAAATATTCAGAAATAATTTGTATAAAATTTTGGTGCAAAAATATAAAAATTGAATTTATTATGATTTAATTATGATTAAAACTAACAAAAATTGATTAAAAATATTAAATAAATGATTTTTCTGAAATAAAAATCATTTCAGAAAAGTTTATCATTGTATAAACTCAGGATAATTTTTGTGGAAATTAATAAGATCGTTTTGATATTTTTATAGATTTTTATAAATAAAATAGAATAAACTTGATTTATTTATTATATATATTAAATAAATAAATTTTTAAAAACCAAAAATTGTAAGTTGAACTTTTTCATCAGATTCACCTAAGATAATTTTTGTAGAATAAATAAAAGAGTTTTGATAATTTAAAATGAATTTAAAGATTATATGTATAATATATGTTTATTTGTTAATAATAGAAAAAAAAGGAAACAAAAAGAAGGCCATCGCTGGGACTCGAACCCGCGTGGATTGGGAAGGGCACCAGACACAACCACTTGGTCCAGACCAGTGGTTGTGTTTTGTTTCAGTTCGTTAAAATTAAATATCATATCTGTTCTAAGTGTTCTTCCCCAATTATCACTATTGCGAGCCCTAGATTTCCTAATCAGACAATCCACACAATGTTAATCTAATTAACCATATTGCAAACATTGTGCTGATGCCGATTAACAAAACCCCAAAGAAAATTAGACTTTACAGTGTTTAATTGTACACGAATGATAAGTCAACCCTCAAGTTAAAAATACGAACAAAACCAACGAACAGAGAATTTTTAGAGAAATTGGAGATAGAGAAAGATGTTTTGGCGAGTGTAGAAGGTCCACTGATGTCCAATTTATAGTGTTGCTGTCTTGGAGTTCGATTTGGCATGTTTGACCACGTTCAATACCCACCGTTTTAATGAGCTAATTACGAGCTGATTGAGGAAAATTATGGTAATAGGAGTTAATTTCGTGATGATGTTGACCAAAAATGAATCAGAAGTTGTTTCCAAATCATCACAGACGCGTACAAAATTTTCAAACCAATAAGGTTTGGTTCGGTGCTGTTGCAGAGAATGAAGGAGACAGACCAGCTTTAAATCATGTTAAATAGTTATTGTTTCCTAATTCTAACACATAGGGCGTTATGGACTAGTGGTTGTGGTGTGTGTGTGTTAAGTCTGGACCGGCTCGCAGCTCGGGTTCGAAACCCGGCTGGAGCGTATTTTTTTTTTAAAATAACAGTAAGGGGAAGAGTGTGTTTGGGCCGGGTTTCCAGATGGGCCGAGATTACCCGGTGGGCCGGATACATTGCTTGGGTTTGGGCTTATCTCAGTTGGGCTAAGGAATTTTAAAAGAAAAGAGGTGGTTCTTGTTTTGTAAACAACCCAACAATTATTATTATTATTATTATTATTATTATTATTATTATTATTATTATAAACTACTATATATATATATAAATATATGTATGAATATTTATATCATTGTATAGGGGTTCAAAATATCTCCAAAAATAAAACTTGTCGTTTTACTCCGTAACGTACAATTATTTAACGTGAAACGTTACAGTCTCCCCTACTTTTAGGAACTTCGTCCCGAATTTAAGAGAAACACTAGGTTTACAATTGCCAACTACTGAAAACCTTGATAAAATTTCACACTACCTTAATGTACCTGTAAATTCATGATTACGTTCCGGACCGTAATTACCAATTTACCTTACATTTAGGGTTTTGTGTCCTTTTATGACTTTCCGATTGTTTGAGCAGGTCTGATAGTCTCCACTAGTCGTTGAGCAGGTGGTAGGGCCTCTCCCGACTGTTGAAAGACATGATGACCTCTACCAATCGTTAAGTAGGTTGTTTGGTAGTCAACTAATTGTTGTACAAGTAAGCAAGTATGATTATAGATATAGCAATTAGTTCACAATCAAACATCATGCACACAAATGTTTATGATAATACTTGGATTTATTATTTGAATCAAAAGTGCAATACATGGAATTAAAAGAGAAAGTAGACATTATTCAAATGGTAGGGCTTTAAGTAGCTGGAGGGTCTTGATCTCTGTTCAGTTTAGGGCATCGGTTACGGAAGTGATTTGGGTCTCCACATTCATAACACTGACCATAGTTGTATCGATTAAGATTAATAGCCTGAGTAGGGTTGGTGGGTTGGTTGGCATTAGGATTTTGGGGTCTCGCGACATGTATTAACTAGATGGCCATACCTACCACAATTGGTGCACAAGCGACACCTTGAAGTAGTGGGATGATGTCGGTTGCATGTGTTACACAATGGATGGTTTCTTGTATAAGGTTTCTTGTTAGAAGCTTGTGTAGTGAGGTTGACATCAGGATCCTTGGCCTTACGCTTCTGATTCTCAGTAGTTACCGCGGCTACAATACTTGTTTTATTGCCTTTTCCGAACTAAGGTCCCATTCTTTACGTGATTATCAGTTAAGGTAGCTGCTAAACGTTTGGCTTCCTCCAAGGTGGCAGGATTCCTTCCCCACAACCGTGTCCTGGATTTGCATGGGGCAACCACCGATGTACTTCTCGATGGCTACCGGCAGGGGAGTGACTTTGTGGTGGTAACAATTAGCTAAGCTCGTGAAAGCGGGTATTGTAGGCAAGGTTTTCCCCACTATCCTGAGCAAGGGTGTGGAACTCGTCTCTAATTTCTTGACCTCGTTACGTGGGAAAAATTCATCTTTCATTATCTCCTTGACTTGATCCCACGTCATAGTAAGTGCAACTTCAGCTCCTCGGTTACGCTTTTCCTCATTCCACCAAGTGAGTGCTCGTTTGTGAAGAAACTCATAGCATAACGCCTTAAAGTTATCGGGACACTCACTGTTGATGAAGGTATTTTCAATACCCTCAAACCATTGTAGGATTCCTGTAGCTCCTTCTTCACCACTAAACTTTGGGGGATTACAAAATTAAAGTGCTTGAGTGTACAGGCAGGCTGAAGGCCATTCCCATTCCTGTTGTGGTTTCCATTTCCATTCCCTTGCCGTTACCGGTTCTCCAGTTGCCGTTCAACTGGATGACTTGAGCTAGTAAGTTAGGAACCAAGTCGCGATATGTTGTGTGCCATTTGTTGGGAAATGATCGCAGCCAGTTGGGCATCAACGCCATTGTTGTTGTTTATTGTTGTTGTTTGTTAGTGTTGCTATTTCCTTCCTCATGATTGCCACCATTGTTATTGCGAGTGCTGCGACGTGGAGGCATGATCTGTAAGAGACATAGTGAAATGAATGAGGTTAATAAGGAGTGTAAATCATTTATTCATTGAAAACGAATAAACGAAAACGTTGACTTATCAAAGATTCTTAATTCTAATAACATATGAAGACAATGCTTTAGCCTATAAG
>JAUTDX010006067.1:0-51802 GCA_030844895.1 Ambrosia x helenae
GGATTAAATCCCTTTGCAATATATATATATATATATATATATTAGGATTAGGTTCAAATGAAAACACACTTTTCGTAAAAGAACCGCGAGAACACCGACGTAAAATGTGAATTTTTAAAAAAAAAATTTCCACGGTGGAAAAAACGGGTAACCTCGACGTAAAAATAATAATAATAATATTTTTACAGCAGTGTAAACGACCATGGCCCACCTTATTTTGTCTTATTAGGCAAGGGAATATTCCTTTTTTTATTTTATTCCACTTTAATTGTGGTCCACATATCTTTTTTGAATAAAATAAGTGAGTGTGTGGTGGAAAAGTGTGTCTTTAGTTCTTTTACGAAAAGTGTGTTTTCATTTTACCCTTTCCCTATATATATATATATATATATATATTTAAAAATATATATATATATATATATATATATTATATATATATATATATATATAGGAAAAGATCATTTAGGAACCAAGGTACTAGTTAGGAACTTAGGAACCAATCTGAGTCATTCATCTTTTAATCTTGATCTAAGGGTAGGATGGTAATTGAACAATTATGTTTTATATTTTAATTAAAAAAAAAGTTTTAAAGATGGAATGTTTATCACCATCAATGCCTTCCTAATATCACTCATAACTTCCTCCTAATATCACTCAATTGCATTCCTCCAAAATATCAACATCACGTATGATTAATTAGACCCGGCTTCAATCGATTAAGATAAACAAGTGATGGATAATAATCATATACATGAAATCATTCAATCAGTTTCTCACGATATTGAGGATCATGATACACAATCACAACCTTTTTTTGCAAAATAGTGTTGAGAATCAGGTATTTGTGTAATGTTTTTTTAGTTTTTTAATTTTTTTTTGTTCGCAATTAGGGTTTCAGTTTGCAGAGCAGTTTTTTTTTTACGTGCAAAATTTTTCGTACGTACAAAGTTTTGGAATTATACACCGATGTATAATTCAGATCATGTTGCGTTTATAGCAGTTTTCATACGTACAAAAGAGTTATACAATTATTCACTGTCGTATATTAGTTTAGTTTTTGGAAGTATACACCGATGTATAATTCAGATCATGTTGAAGCGTACAGATACACTAACATTCATCTATACACTGATGTATATTGTTGGAATATGAATATACACTGACGTATAGTTGTTTAATGTTTATCGTACAGTATAATGTTTTTTGTAGCAATGAATGGAATATACACTGATGTATAATTGTTGGAATATGAATATACACTGACGTATAGTTGTTTTAATGTTATCGTACAGTATATAATGTTTTTTGTAGCAATGTATTGGAATATACACTGATGTATAATTATTGGAATATGAATAACACTGACGTATAGTTGTTTAATGTTTATCGTACAGTATATTTTTTTGTACGCAAAAATAATATTAGTTGTGGTTTTTTGTCAATTACAATGTATACTAAATAACCTATTAATACTCACATACCAAAAGACAATATTACCCCTTGATTTAATTAAAATTTTATTAATGTTTAACATATTTACCATCATGCCATTGAAGATGGATGGATGAGATGGTTCCTAACTAAGGGTTGGTTCTCAATTGAACCCTACCCTATATATATATATTATATATATATATATATATATATATATATATATATTCATATCCTTTTAGTCTCATCATTCTTATTTTTAATTCACTGCATGCAACCCTTTTTAACAAAAAGATCCTCCTCGTCTGACTACTCGATCAAACACACACACGAAACAGGTTGCATTTTCATCACAACACATGCAGCATTCAATATGCAAAAAGGTATTTAAAAAAAAACCATATAGGCAATAACTAAGTTTACTGCCGCCAGTTACTTCTTTTTGTATTCTCATGCCAATCATATGAGTTTGCTATTATTATTCCAACTACATTTCTAAAACTTGACCAGAGAAACCTTTTTTTTTTCTTTTTTTTGCTTTGCTTTTTTAGGGTTGGGTTGGGTCAGGTGGCAATTAAGCAAAACACCATTTCTGTACAAACAAATCAAATGTCTAAAGAGACAGAAGAAGAGTAGTATTGCCACACACGCCCCTATCCAACTCAAATCGCCTGCCTGCCTGCCTAGCTACTACCAAATGTACCAAAACTGCACCTGAATATAATAATAATATATCTTTATCAACTTACCGATGACGGGGGACTGGTTGATTCGTTATCTCCTCCTGTACAAGAAGCTTTGATTGCTTCAGCTGTCATTAGAGCGAGACAGCCTTATGAATTGCCAAGTCTGCTCTCAACATAAGTTTCTGAGCTCTCTCCCTCTTTAACTTAGCCATATTACGAGCATGCTTTGCAGCGCTGGAAGCATCCCGCAGTCTGAACTCATCAAGATCAGACCCAGCCAGCACTAATTGCTGTTGTTGAACCTGTTTTGCCAATCACCAAACTTCTTACTCGTGTTTCTCTTCACTGACGACGACTTCCTTAAGGCAGCACCAGCACACTCGTGGCGGATGGACCCACTTTTGGTGATACAAGTGTTCTAATGCTCTTGGAACTTTGAATTCTCAGTTGGTCAGATGCATCACCACCATCTAAATAAAAGTCTCTTGGCGAGTACATCTTAGTAACTAGCAGTGGAGAGACGTCTGATGAATCCGCCCTCTCATCTCCATAACCATATGTGTGTTGTACTCTTCTACCTATGAATCAAATTTGAGCATGTTAGTACAGATTAAACACTAGCAAACAGTTTTTATAAATATTAGCTTACCAGAATGATGAGTATCGTGATCACCTAGGCTGTGGCAGAAAGTGAGATTTTCTTATGCGGCCTGTGTTTTAGAACCCTTGTTGAGCAATTCCAGCCCGCGGGGCTTCAAACAGAAAGCAAACATAGGCGGTTTTCTGCTGCTGCTGCAGATGCCTTCTCCTGGGACCCACTGACCGAGCCTATTGTCAATTTGGGCTTTTGTTTCTCCCATTCTCTACATATCTGCTGGTACTTTTCCCACAATGGAGGCTGACAATAAAAGGCAAATCTGATTACATTAGACTAGTTGTTTCCAAACAGATATAGAAACATCATTTTAAATATAGCTACCCATAATTATTAGGTACAACAATATAATCCAGTGGAAAACGTAGCCTCTAAACTAGGCAAGTGTCTCGTGACAATAACTCGCAGAGAGAGCATTCCGTCGTAATAAAGACAACTATAAAATGTTTCTAAGGTGAATGCGTAAAATATGTAAAGGATGGATAAACTAGGGCTGAAATGGAAGGATTTTCACCGTCCCTTAATGCTTGTGAGTAGCGATCACTTTACGAACTTGATTTTAACGTTTTAAATTAAAAAGTATAAACTCAGGCCTGATCGGGTAGGTCTGCAAGAAACCACATTTCTTTTATGCCTGTTTTTGAGTATCCTCTTTTCCTATTCTAGAAAGACCAATGCATGCATGTTTTTTAAAATATAAGAAATATATGTAAATTATTTCTATGATTATATCCTACGATCCACTCTATGATTTTTCATATTTCAGAACACTATTATCCTCTGCTTTTTAGTCTATTTATTCTACTTCAAATATTCCTAGCAATCACACCTTTTCCTGAACAAAAAGTTTATATCATATTCATTTAGCTTGCTAAGGAGAAAACCATATGTAGTTCATATACGCAGTTTGTTTATTTATTTATTAGGGTACAACCGCACAAATTGCTGGTACTTATTCCTTTAAATATTTACTTGCTATTTCGTACTATGCAACAATAATGAATAATTACGACGGATTCCTTAATCAATAATCACAGCTATTTATTTATTAGCTAATAACTTATTACCATCCATTATTAACTTTTTACTGTATTTGCTACTTCATACATAACGTACACGTTATTGATGCCATATTGACCTATTTTAATGGTGTTAGCTGTGTTAATGTGAATATTTATAGGATAGTATTTTATTATGTAAATTCATAATGTGGTAGATAATATACAAATCTGGTTGGCTACCGCCATGAATCGCTATGGTGTCAAGACAGCTATGATAACTTCAAGCTGGAGAAGAGACAAATTACTACCAACTTTGCACAGAAACAAATGACAAATTACTCCCAACTATGATCCTGAGAATAGAACTAATAGCGGTGCCCCTCTTAACCAATTGCCCATGGGCATAAAAACCTCAATCCTAACTATACCCCTAATCCTATCATATATAATTCCTAACTCAACAAACACAAATAGAGTTTATATAGCAGATAATAAACAGAAAACTAAGGGGTAGGTAAAATAAAAAGAATGGGAAAGATCATGAAAAACAGTTATTGGTGTGATATAATGAAATCCTCCATTATTAGTCAATAGATAATCCAACTCTCACACATACAATGTTTTCCCATAGTTGTCGATAGCGAATGGCGGACGATAGCAACAAGTCACCCACACGCCGCTATTTCATGTTTAGCGATACACGAGAAGAAATTTTTAGAAATATTTTGCATGTATCTTTTATTAAAAAAAAAAATCCTGTAAATATGGAAGAAATACGCTACTTTTTTCAATCCTGAAACAAAAAAAAAAACTAAATACGCTTCTTTTGTCAATCTCTATATGTATCAAAAAAGCGGAAAAAAAACCTGAATCCGCTATTTTCACACTATTTAGGCGCTAAGTCATACATCAGGATACTCCTACCTATAGCGAGCGGTATGCTCACTATCAACAACTTTGGTTTCTCCTACAGTCCTACTAATTTTTTTCCAACTCCCTACAAAGAGGCATAGAACTATTAAAAAACTTATATGCGCAACCTGATATCTTCTAATAAATAGCTACAGTAGTAACCATTCCTAAGTATCTTTGGGCCCCTCCCTTCATATTTATGTTAAAAATGTGTTTAGATTCCCAGAATGTGAAATTAGCAAGTGCTGAAATCTATAAACTTATACTTCCAGCTTATCAAGTGCTAAGTTTGAGTCCGATTGCTAAGAAATAGTACACTTATCAAGCCAACCTTTTTTCATAAAGAATCAAATGAGCCTACAATCAAAATCTCAAACTTGGTAACAGCCAGCATTAATTAGCCATAAATAAAGACTCATCTAGGTAAACTAAAATACTGAAGCTACACTCATCTTCACGAATAATAAGACATTCCAATGAGTGATGTCGTTATTTCCATACCAAACCTGGTGCTTCCATAATTTCAAGATATAAGATGACAGCATAGAAATTAGCAAAAGGGGGGTTGTAGCTCAATCAAAAAAGTATACTGTCAGCTGATTCTTTTGTTAATTTTTAGGGAGGAGGGGGATCCTTATACAAGCAACATAGCAGTAGAATTCATAACATTAAAGAAAATTACATATATGTCTGAACCAATGCCTTCAAAAAAGAATGATAAAGGAGAATATCCTATAAAAAGGTGAATTAGGTGATCTCTACTAATGTTATTGTTTGGCTGAACTTGTTCAAGTGAAAAAACAGAAGGAAATTATATTTTAACAAAAGCACAAATGCAGATGTGATAACCTTGTTAGCAAAAAAAATATAACAAGAGCTAGAATAGGCCATATACAGCTTGGTCATAGTTCGCAGATATGAAAAAGCAAGATTGTGAAAAGAATAATGTACCAAGGTGTATATATGTATTTGTGTGCATGTGTGTATGAATATATTTTGTAGGACTTGACAAACCTGGAGTTGTCTGACTAATGGCATGCCCTTTCTTTGCCTTTTTCCTGCCAGTGATCATAGATGGATTTTGCAACTTGCATGGGAGTTACTCTGGCAATGAGCTCATCAATTTCCCCTGAAGAAAAGTGATCACGCTTCTGAGCGTAGGAAACTTTCTCCAACATATCCATCACCTTCTCAAAAAGCTCATCAGAGATGATATCATCACTGCCCTCTTTACTCCTGCTCCTACAAACCCATTCTTCATCTTCGCTGTCCATGTCATAAATAACATGTGATGCATCCATAGCCATTTCAACATCATCTCTAACCTGGCGCAAGTACCAAGGAGTGCGAGTGAAACATTCTTCTTTATGGTGAGGGTGGTCATCAATCTGAATCAGGCGGACACCAGGAATAGGAATGTTTTTTATGGATGCTGCTCGTATGTTCCTATTGTGACACTCCTCATGCAACTCCTTAAAAACAAACCATTGACTCCTCTCTGGGAACTCAAGTGCCCAGTCCTTCCCTCCTTTCCACATCATAGCATGGGTAAAGCGGTTTGTTGACCCAGGCTGTAAATCCTGATGTACCTTATATGCGTACCTTAACTCCCCACTACATTTCACTGCAAGTTTCCACTCTTTCTGCTGATCAGCTTCCAAGAAAACCCGTGCCCCACATTCTCTCCACCCTTTGTCCCCACCGTTGATCAATATATTTGCATCACAAGCCACCAACTCAAGGTTTCTCCGCGGACCACCACCTTTAACAGCAGCAGTGTCTGATGATGATAGTGATATTTTCTTATCGTTTGTTTTCCTAATTCTCTGGTAAGGAAGATTATTATGGCCTTTATTCTTATTAGAATAAGGCAATGTGTATTGGACCTGAGTCCTTGGCCTCTTCGGCCCACTCCCAAAGATATCCGTCTTGCCATCACCCCACGGGTCTCCAAACGACTTGCGATGATGCCACAAACTTGCTTTAGGGCCTGTAGGATGCTGGTTGGGGCTACAGATGATGCCATCACTTAAATTCCAAGTGAGGTCAGACATCTGATGCTCTTGGGCCCTGTAAACTTCATCTGATGTCGGGATTTCAACACTAATAATACCTTTCAAGTTAGATGTAGGGGGGTCTTTAAACTGTCTTGACATTTGATTACCGCCTTGTAAATTTTCAGCAGCTTCATGAAAATTTGCATCAGAAACAAGTGTGGATGACTCTATTTCCCTTCCATCAATGGCAGCGTAATGTGGCTCACTAGAAAAAATTGCCTCATGACTACTGCTCTTAGAAGAAGAGCTTTCTGAAGATATCTCCAACTGACTACAATCATCATCATCATCGACATCATCTGCTGCGGCAAGGCTAATACTACGTTCTAACAAAAGCTTGAGATGTAGGCTAAGGAACAAATTTGGGGAAGCAGTAAATGAAAGAGCAAATGGAGGAACATTTCCATTTCTCAAACCGTATATTGATCGAATCCCAGGTACAGGCTTGGAAGATCTGGAACTACTGAGAAAGGGAGCACCACCGCGATTTGACTTTTTACGGAAAACCTGCAGGATAGAAATATTCTGATAATTAATCTTTATTCATATGAAATTCATACTTCAAAATGCAACTATCAACTATTCTTTTTTTTCAATTGTATCATAAAAAAAAAGTTGCCAATGTCCATCTGTAACAACATTGATGAAGTCATTTCTCAAGGTGTCATCAAGCAAATGCTTGCAGCTCAAAGTGCACGGTAGAGCAATTGTTTGTTTGGACCATAGTTGTCAAAAGCGTGTCTAGGCGCCAGGCGCACCAAGTGCACTGCGCCTTGTGAGGCGCGTGCCTAGGCACTGAGGCGCACTATCGGGGATGTTTTCAGGCTGATTTCCGGCCAAATTCAGGTTAAAAGTTGCCTAAACCTCTAAAACATCCTAAATGAGTTATGAACATGTCCTAAACAACCCTAAAACATCCTAATGTAGCCCTAAACAAGCCTAAAACATCTAAAATCCCCAAAAAATGTATTTTATACTATGCGCCTATTATAAAAAGCCCTCGTTTTTTATGCGCCTTGCGCCTAGGCTCCAGGCTCGGCCTATGCGCCTTGAGTGCGCCTAGGCGCTTTGACAACTATGGTTTGGACCAACTTGATGTAATTAAAATCACAACTTTAAGGTATACGACATATGCACGGATACATATGAAATTACAAAAACTAGCCGACGACCTTACTACAAGCATGCTAAATGCTAATAGTGTTACTTGGCATTCATCAAATGACTCCTCTTAATATACTCAATGCATGATCTCTTCAATCTTCAGGCACAAAGGTAACCCTACTCCATACTCAATTCTTCTCCTTAGCATATTTAATTCACTATTCTGGTCACTTAATATGTAAAGTCATTTTCTTTTGCCCCCCTAACTACTAATTGTAATTCGTCATAACTTATTACTTACTCAGATTTAACTTCTCTGCGTCTATAAGTTTCTAATTTTCAACTATCAACATGTTCACTGTTTCTTGTTTAACATGTAAATATGTAATGACCAAAAGCTCCAATTTGTTGCTTTCCAGGCAATGGCATCAACATTAAATGTCCTTCTTCTTATAGCTTATGTTACTAGTCAGCTTACCACTGGATCCTCTGTCTTCCTAAGCATTACATAAATGCAACTACGCAAAAGTCAATTGTGAAAGACCAGCCCCATTTTTTGTATCTTTACTTGAGTGTTTTACCCATGACCTAGTGGCCTGATATTTGCCCCCAAGGTTCCAATATGCCGTTTTCCAGGAATCAACATTATATTTTTTTCTTCTTATAGTTTATATTACTAATCAGCTGAACATTGTATCCTCAGTCTTCTTAAGCATTACATAAATGCAACTACTAGGCAAAGGGACAACTGTAAAAGACTAGCCAGTTTTTTGTTTCTTTACTTGATTGTTTTACCCATGACCTAGTGGTTAGGTGATCTTTACTTGATTGTATTACGAGTGTCAGACTTATAGAGACATAGAGAAGAGACATACCCCAGTTTGAGCAGCATAGGGCATATGCTTTGTTTGTGGTACACCTTGTAGTTGTTTAATGTTGTCATATGTGCACTCCGAAAGAGACAGGCGTTTTGAGAGTAAACAATGAGGCTTGAACTCAGAATCAATGTACTGCCAATAAAAATCTCTTACTTTTGAGAAACTAAAGTAAGCAAAAACCTTGTGGCTTCGGAAGTTGTGAAAGAAAGAAAGTTTGAATCTTATTGACGTGACTGGAATTTGATGGTTGATAGACTCGTCTTTCTCAGGTTCACAAAACACATTCATGATTAGGAAAACGAAAGCTACAGCTTGCTTTAAGCAACCTTTGAAGAGAAAAAGCCTCAGACCGACAATATTATCAACAAACAGAACCTCCAAGAAAACAGTAGGCCACATGGTAACCACGGTGCCAAACTGAAGCAAAAGAACACTGTGAAGCAGCCATAATATATCCGCCCCAAGGACATAGTATGTAAGCATAGGCCAAAGTTGTATGCATATCTCAAACTTGTCACATTGTATTATTGGCTGTGATGTATCCAACTTCAACATGGGCGTTGCATTATTCAGGGACCAGGGTGCTGCTGCTGCTGCCTCAGCAGCATCACTCAACCTGTGGGATCGCCGCCTACGGACATAAACAATAGGTATGTGTCCCTCACTGCCATTATTACCTCTATCATCTTCGACTGGCGCATTTATAAAAGGAGAGCTGCAACTCGGCTTATGGGTTTCTCTTTCCATCATGCTACACACATCTCGGGAAGTATTTTGCTTTCTCAAACAAGTGGCAGTAGATGATTTGACTCGATGATGAGCCAACCATGAGATGATTGGCTCAGATTCCAAAAAGGGATCATCCTTAATGTGAACAGGTGTGCTTCCCTCTGATGGGGTGGCATAGTTTAAACTGTTTGGCTTATGTGGAAGCTCACTAGGAAGAAGCAATAGTTTAAATCTCTCACTTTCAAGGCTAATCCATTCTTCATCCCGGTCATCATATTTTATATGATGAAGATTTTTTTCGGCATCATAATCATTTACCAGGCCATAGTACCAACTTTCATCCAGAGGCCAAAAGATCTTAATCTTCCTGTTGAGGAACCAGTGAGCATCCATGTCATCAGGATGTATTTCATAGAAATGCCGTCTCTTTCTAGAGTCGCCCTTACCTTTCTTATGTCTCCTGGGGCGCAATACTCTGTCTTGAGCCTCAGCCGAGGCATCCATTGGCCCTTCACTACCAGTAGGTATTTCCACCTCACCCTCATTCCCAGACGACATCGTGGTTTTTAAAGCAAATCCCGTACAGCTAGGGTCAAAACGAGACGAGAGCATCCTCGCTGCATTTTGTTCAAGATCATCATCGGGATCAAGGTCAACAGAAGATGACGCATCAAGCTTCTTTGCAACAGCCCCATTGTTTGATCCCAGCCTCTTTCTTTTCATACGGTTGCTACCATTTCTTTTAGAAAATGAACCAACTACTGCAGGATCTTCCTTCTGCTTTTGCTTTTGCTTTTGATTTCCACCTGAACCATCTATTTCCATATGTTTACTGTTATTTCTCTTAGACTTTCCGTTCAACTTACCCATCCGATCACGCTTGTTCTCTGCAATTTCCTTCATCTCCTGTTTTTTTAACTTAGCAACTTCATCTTTAGAACCCAATGAGCTACTGCTTACGGGCGCACCAGAAAATTTGTTCTGTGCATGACGAGCTGAAGCAACTTTTTTCGTTGACCCCTGTTTTTTAGAAGCAACAACTCCCTTCTCCTTCGTTCTAGAGTTAACCCCAATCTTCCCGTTCAAGTTAACATCACCACTGCCAGAAACTTCATTCTGCAATACTTCTTTCACCTCATCCTTAACCTTGACAACGGGACTAACAACAAGATATCCCTTGGCAAACTTACTCCGCCCAGCTGATCCCCGCGGCCGCTTGGGAATATGCAGGCCATGCCCATCCCCATCCCCACTAATACTTATACCACCATTTGTCTTCTGAGCAGTCCCATCAACTTGAATAACATCATCTGCACTGGGCCTAATTTTCTTACTCTTTGTCAGATCCTCAAAACCAGTAATAACACCCAGCTCCTTCCTGTTCTTGCGTTTCCTAGAGTCGTCCCCGTCACCATTATAAACTGTTTGGAGATCCAACGACCCTCCTACACTAATCTCCATCAACAAACCCTCAATTTTAACGGCCCACACCAAAATCACGGAGTCATTTATCCCATCACACTGCCAGATCTGCAGGCCAACATAATCAACTACCAAACAGAAAAGGAAGGGAATGAAAGAAAACAAGTGGGTAATATTATTCAAACCTGTGATGGAAACGATCAAAACGGTGAAGATCGAAGAAAGGTGGAGTCAATTTGGGTGATTTAACAGAAGAAATCGATACGCCCAAAAACCAGACCTGTGATTGGAAACCCTAATTGAAGAAGATCATTTGGTATGAAATTTTAACCTTTTTTTATTTATTTATTTTAACAGAGAGATATAGAGAGAGAGGGCTAGGGCTTGTTTTTATGAGTTAGGGGTAGAAAGAGCAAAACAAACTTCTTGGATTTATATTTCTATTTCTAATAATTCTGTAATCGAAAATAAATAATACCACGTCAACACTTCACCAACCGTTGGATTAAATAAGGAACGGTCAATGTTTATATGCTTTTTACTTCCCGGACCTAAATACAAATTCTTTTTTTTTTTTTAACCTAAATACAAATTCTAGTTCTATTTTTTTTTTGCACAAAATGTAAAAAGTAATGTGGATCGTAGGATTAAGCGGGTTAATCAGGGGCACGATGGTAAAAAAACACGCGTCTTTAAATTTGTCGAAAACATTAGAAAGGGCAAAATAGTAATTGGACCAAAAAAATAAAAGAGCGGGCAAATTACAAACATCACTCAACTGACATTCAGTTTCTAAAATTACAAACAAAAACCGTCTGCTCAATTCAAATCAAAACACAATTAGGGTTTTTTTTACTCTCCGAAATCAGAAAAACATAACGATCAAAGACAAAAAAAATGGCGTCGAAAGCAAAATCAGGTATTTATATACAATATTTGGCATATTATTGTATGTAATTAGTTTTTAGAGTTAACAAATCAAGATGATACTATACAGGAGTTGAATATGAAAGGCGATCAAAGGGAAACCATGATAGGCCGGCTAAACCTTCAAAATCAGGTTTGCTGAACAATTAAAAGCTGTTAATAAGTATTCATATTATGATGTTATAGTTTTTTTTTTAACAAATACATGTTTATTTGCGTCCAATAATGTATTCAATTTTTAGGGGCTTTTTCTACTATTTGCATAAAAAAGTTATTTGTATTTGTGTTTGATCATTCTACAGTAAGTTAAAGAACCATGTACTTACGTGTAAATGTTATATGTACTTGCGTTATATTTTTATATTAGATGTAATTAAAAAATACTTAAGAATTAAGATATTTGAAAAGTAATAATTACAAAACTGACATGATTTGCTGGCAATTTAAATCAGTCGGCTGTGTCAGTAAAAAAAATATATACACACTAATCAAAACCTTATACTATATCTACCACAATTAACTTTTATTATAATAAAAGAATATGAAACGATCTTACCATTTCACTTGCGTCTTCTATATAAAAAGATTATTTGATTTTATTATTTTATCACTCAGGTTTCAAAAATTAAAATTACAATGTCAAAACATTATGTCTCTCTCAAAGAGCACCTAGATGAACTAGATGCTGCTCATTCCCTACTTTTATTAAAAGAAAGTGTTGTTGTTGATGATCCTATACCACAAGCAATAGATATTGATGTATTAGACGCATTTAATAACATGAACAACCAAGATCAAGGTCAGAGACGTTATGGTTCGGTGTATCAGCGTAGGAATAGAAACCATATAGTTCCTGCTCCAGTAGGAAATGTTTAAGGTGTAGGGGATTTAGAAAATGAAGTTGTTATTGAAATCAATAATAACGTTCAAGAACAAGAACAAGAACAACAAAATGTGAATATGGAAGAACAACAAGAGGGGACAACAACATAAACAATGATGTGTGGTACACTCCACAAGAAGTGTTAGCGATCCTTAGCGAGGGATTATGAAAAAACCTTGTTTCATATTTTTTTGGTGTATTAAAAGAAGAAATATTTTGTAATGATGATGTATATATGTATATATATATATATATGAAGCTAGATATTGTAATGTGTAAGCCATATTAAGACGCAAAATGAAGTTCATGTTTGGTTTTTTTATTTGAATATAAGTTGCGTTTTAATGTAAAATGAATTTGCGTATGATATTGTTTGACTATACAGTATTTCTCTTGATATATACAAGCATTGAATGTGTAACAAATAAGTAACGCAAATGTTATTTGTTTTAGACGCAAGTTGTTTTAAACATGTTTATTGTATTTTTTAAACTACTAGATATTGTACCTGCACGATTACAATAAATTGTGTTTTGATATGTTCTTTTAAAAATATAGATACTTCAAGGTATGCCATTGTTCCATTTGTCCCAGATAATGAAGATGAGCAACCTATCAGCACATTGATAAAAAAACAAACCTGTTAAGAGGAAAAGAGGAAAAGTTGTTGAGTCAACATCATCTGATGAACATGTTGAGAGAAAGAAGAAACAAAAAAAACAACACAAGAGAAAACGTATGCTTATTGTTGAATCATCATCCGAGGATGAATTATTGAATCATCATCCGAGGAAGTTGTGGTAATAAAGAAAAAATAAAAAAAACAACAGAAAAAGAAGCATATGCTTGTTGATGAATCATCATCTGACGAAGCAGTGGAGAAAAATAAAAGGTCCAAAAAACAAAAGAAACAAAAACATATAGTTATTGATTCTTCTTCGTCCGGGGATGATGGTAAGAAAAAGAAGAAAGGCAAAAATCTTAAAAAAAAACTGCAAAAAATAAGAAGCTTCATGAAAAGAGTAAGAGCGGACAATATTTTGAGTACATGTACAGAAAAATAAGTATGAGATGCTCACTAGCAGAG
Source organism: Ambrosia x helenae (assembly GCA_030844895.1). Lineage (NCBI taxonomy): Eukaryota > Viridiplantae > Streptophyta > Magnoliopsida > Asterales > Asteraceae > Ambrosia > Ambrosia x helenae. The sequence goes on from JAUTDX010006067.1 coordinate 13,773, forward strand.
TTTATGTCAGCAATAAAGATCTTGTCGGATGAACAGAAGGAAGACATAAGGAAAATGGGCTTCGGATCAATTTTGACGTTTGATTATGATTCAACTGCAACGGGTTTGGGATTCTGGTTGATCATGAACTTTGATCATGAAACTTGCCAAGTGAATGTTGGTGATCGTAAACTTAACATAACAGACGAAACGGTGCATGAGCTATTCAAAATCCCAATGGGTAAAATACCCGTAACAGAGAAGAATAGACCAAGAAAAGGGTCTGCAAAAACATTTGATGAATTCAAGAATCAGTTCCCGTCAAGTAAAGCAAAAGTTGCCAACATCGTGAATCTGATCAAAGCAACTCAAGACGGTGGTCGCTTGTTTAAACTAAATTTTTTGGTGCTCTGGAACACAATTTTCGGAGAAATAACAAAGTCGACTACAATAAACCAAAGGTTCTTGGATTCAATTGACAGTGAAGATGAAATTCCGAACATGAATTGGTGCGCATATATGGTTGAATGTTTGAAAAGGACAAAATCTTAATGGAGTGGGTATAAGGAGCTGTATAATGGTCCTATAGCTTTGCTAACAGTGAGTAACTAATAAAACACCCGTATATGTTATAAATTCAAAATATAAAAAAATAATGTTATGTTGTTTGACATAGATTCTGTACACACATGAGTTCCATAAACATAAACAATTAGAAGCTGCATTAAGAAGACCGGCCATCAGTTACATAAGCTCATCTTTAGTGGCTGAAATGGAAGAGTATGTACAGGACAACAGTCCTTTTACAGTTCATATAAATGAAGCTGCAGCAGAAAAACATGATGTGACTGAAGTTAGCCCGGGTACCGAAAATGAAGTTGCCAATGCATTGATCCTCTTACCGAAACAGAAAAAACAACAAATGAGCCTCGATGACGATTACAAAATACATCGGGCTGAAAGTCCAAAAAGAACAGGTTTGCATGACTTCGATGATGCATTTGAGTTATCGTGTGATGAAGATGAGATTTACAGAAATTGGAATGAGATGGATTTGGGAAAGGAGGATGAGGAAGATAATGAAAGCAAAAAATCCAGAGAGGTAAAACGCAATTAATAATAATTAAAACGCAAGTTATGTTTTTTTTTTTGTTAAAGTGCCTTAGACGCGGGTTTAAGAAACTTTATACGCAAGTGTGTTTTTTTAACATTTTATTTCCATTCATTTCAGGAATTGGTGTCCTTGATTGATAGAAACATTAAAAGATACCAACAAATTGAGAAAGAAATGGATGTAATGGTTGGAGTAATAAGGAATAAATACTCTTGGATTCCATCTTTCCTGGAAAGGTGCGACAAATGGGATGAAGTTTCAAAGAAGGATGCAACTGCAACTGAAACTAATGATGAGGTTGAAAAAAAAAAAACAAATCTGCTGATAACATGGACTATTTTGAAGATCAGTTACAAGCTGATACTGATAATCAAGCAGATGATAATACCAGAGGTGATGATGGTGAGGGTGAGAAAGTTGATAACATCAGCATGAACAAAAATGATTTGGTTGCTGACCATGTTAGTGATGATATGATTAACAAAACATCTGATATGGGCAAGGACGACACATATACAGTGAGTTGATGGGTGGAGATGGAATAGATGTTGAGAAGGATAAAATTGAAGGAGATAAAGAAGGTCAAAATGGAGATGATACTGACAAAGATGATGATCCAGCTAGTGGGGTTGAGGTTGAAGAAGAAGCTGACATGTTGAAGCTGGAAGAAGGTCAAAATGTTGAAACTGAAAGGGTTAATCCAGAAGAAGAAAATGTTTTCAATGATACAATTGATGATTTCGGGGATGATGATACAGGGGTTTATGATGTTATAACAAAAAATCCAATTTGTCAAGTTGATGATGCAGAAGAAAATGTGGAGACACCAAAGGCTCAACCAATCCCAAAACCTACATCCCCGGAAATTCAGCAAGATAAGGGTAAGGGTAAAGAAGAGGATCAACAGGGTCGAGGGAAAAGAGAGAAATTCCCTGCACCACCATTGCTTTCCCCATACGTTAACAAACAAGTTTGCATAGTGGAGAAGTTAACGCGGGAGGAGATGGTAGTCTTTCAATATACATCATGACGCCAACAACAGACCGTTTGTAAGTTGAAAAAATATTATAAAAATGTTTTGTTGCATCTTAAATGATCTTATTTGACTGTTTATTCTAAAAAAATGCAGCGCTCATGTATACAAGTCGATATGGTTGGATGCACCAAAGGTAGTGATTGAAAGTTTGTTCGATGGGATATGGCTACACTAAGGTGTAGTTGACACGTGAGCAGAGATTTTAAATTATGAGGAAGTAAATAATAAAGGAAAAAGCTTTGTTCATAGGTTGTTCCTCAACACACAAACCTTGATATGTTTTTTTTATTTAGACGCATGTATTATTATTGTTAAAACGCAACTTATAGACTAAATGATGTAATTAAACGCAATTAATATTAACACACAAACGCAAGTATTGTGTATTTAAACACACTGTTTTGATTTATTGAAACACATGCAGCCCGAGAAATACTATATCAGAAGAAAATCAATGAAAGAAACATTTGGTATTTTCTCCGGTAATGTCCTAGCCATAATGGATAGAGCATATGTAAGAAAAATAGATGAACTTGATATAATCATCTGCCCACTGCTGATAAACCGACATTTTGCTTCAATCTGAACGATTTAACCATTGAGCTAATTGACAACTCAACAGTTGGAGGTCAAACCAACGAAAAATACAGAGGAGTGCCAAGGAAACTGGTAAAAACAAACCGTAAAATTTTCCAAAACAACTGTGATTATTCTTAAAAATTTACTAATATATTATTCACATTATTTGCAGTGTAAACTATTATGCACCTTCCTGACCAATGCATGCCCAGAAAACACAGAATTCCCCAAACTGGAAAAATAAAAAACAGAGCGCAGAGCAATGGAGTGGAGAACAACAAACAACGATGTCGACTGCGGTGTGTTTGTAATGCGACACATGGACATACAAAGGAGAAAAAAAATGGTCATCTGGTTTTAAGGAAGAAGGGGCTGAGCAAGATAAGCAAATTAAAGGATTGAGGCGTAAATACTGCGGAAAGATTATCCTTAATGAATACAACACATAAAAGGAAAAGATTCTACAAATGGTAGAGAAATTTGACAAATTCCCCCAGAAGAAAAAAGTGCTAGAAAATATCAAGGAAAAACTGCAAGAAAGACAAAATGATCTTATCCTTGGTGACAAGAAGAAAAAAGAAGAATGAAATACAACATACATTTTTCTTTTGTTTGAACAAGATACATTTTTATCTATTGTCCTTTATATATGTTTAACATTTGTTATGTAAATTGGGTTTTTTTTAATACGCAAATGGTATTCTAATTAAACGCAAATGTTAAACAAATTGTTCAAAAAATGACAACTTTATAAAACTATGGTAAGTTAAAACGCAGGTTATATTATATTATCACAACACTTTATAAAAAAAAAGATACTAACTTAAAAAAACATAATTTTTTCAATTAAAAATTATATAAAAATTTGCATGGTTGATGTTTTTTCAGAGGTTTTTAAAACATAATATCTTTACTACTGCTCATTCTTCTCCTTAAATCCCTCCTTTAGTCAGTTGTCTTTATCTTGTATTTATGTAGTCAATATGTGTAGTCAAAGTCAAGTCAATGTATTTTATTTCATTCCCATGTATTATGATGTAACTCTTCCTATATAATATCATCTACCAATCTCTCAATAATTAGAGAGAATTGATTTATTACATGGTATCAGCCAGAAGATACCTTCCATGTTAATCACCCTCTTCTTGTTTGATATCTACTCTTGTGTTCGATCCCTGCCATGTCGCCATCCGCACCCGCTAGCTCCTCTTCTTCCACCACCGAATCCAAACTACCAATGGCCACCATCCTTCACATGATAACCCTCAAGCTCTCTTTTTCCAATTACCTCTCTTGGCAATTTCAAATCCTACCTCTTCTTGCAAACCAAGGGCTCGTCGATCACGTCGATGGGTCAGTGTCTGCGCCTCCCAAAACCATCCTAATCGACAATAAGGAACAACCTAATCCTGAATTTTCTGCTTGGTCTATTCAAGATCAACAAGTTGTCCTTATTCTCAACTCATCTCTTACCGAAGAAGTTGTCTCTGAAATACTCGGACTCTCCACCGCCAGGCAGATCTGGATTGCTCTTGAAGCGGCTTATAGCAACACATCCCTTGAACGTATGCATCTTCTTCGTGATAATCTACGTCAGTTAACCAAAGGCTCATCGACCGTGGCTGATTTTGGTCGCAAGTTTAAACGAATTTGTGCCCAATTATTAGCTATTGGTCATCCGGTTAGCGACACGGATAAAACCCATTGGTTTTTATGTGGCCTAGGACCAACTTTTGAAAGCTGGTCCATGGACATTCGGACCGCTCATGACCCGTTACCCTTTCGTGACTTCCTCACTAAAGCCGAAAGTCAAGAGCAATTTCTTTCATCTCTTCACCCATCTCATTATGCACCGGTTGCTTTCACAGCCAACCATAATCATCATCGGCCCTCGGGTTCTGGTTCAAACCGGTCCCAAAATTCCTGAGGTTCTTTACGTGTCCCATCTCACCAAGTTCCTTCCAAAGGGACAAGTCGTCCACCGCACTGTCAGTTATGTAGAACCAATGGCCATTATGCCAACAAATGTCCCAAACTCGCTTCCTTTGTTACCTTGGATTCCTCTGATGAGAAACTTGCTCATGCCTTTCATTCCAAGTGCAATGTCACTTATGACATTCCTGATTGGACCGTGGACAGTGGTGCCGATCTACACATGACCGACGATACTGGTAAAGTTCACTCTTTTTCTTCCTATCGCGGTACCAATTCGGTTGTTTTTTGGTAATGGCTTATCTTTGCCTATTACCCATAAAGGTTACGTAACCATTAACAAAAGTATTCCTTTGAAAGATGTTATAGTTGTTTCCACTATAATTAGAAATCTTCTTTCGGTTAGCAAGTTGACAAAAGATTATCCCGTTGATGTGCTTTTCTCCGATTCTTTTTTTATTATTCAGGATCGGAAAACAAGCCAACCGCTCGCTAAAGGACGATGTGAGAATGGCCTCTATGTGATTCGGGATAACTCTTTTGCTTTTGTTTCTTCTCTTTCGTCGAATAAAGCCTCTTTTGAACTATGGCATAATCGTTTAGGGCATGTTGCCTTTGATACTATTTCTACTTTGCAAAAACTTGGTTGTTTGTCTTTTACATCTATTTTGCCTAAACCAAATATTTGCTCTCCATGTTAACTTGCTAAGGCCCATAAATTACCATTTTCTTTGAATGAGAAACGTGCTTCTCATCCGCTTGATCTCGTTCATTGTGATCTATGGGGACCCTCACCTATTATTAGTAAAGATGGGTACAAATATTATTTGGTGTTTGTTGATGATTACTCTAAATTCTCATGGTTATACCCGCTTAAAACTAAAAATGAGTTTTATACAATTTTACAAACCTTTTTGCGTCTTGTCCAAACTCAATTTCAAGGCAAAGTCAAAGTTTTTCAAAGTGACGGGGGCACGGAATTTTCAAATCAATACGTGCGTAAAATATTTGATGAAAATGGCACATTCCACCTACCGCACCTCAAAATGGTCGCGCCAAAAGAAAACATCGTCACATAGTTGAAACAGGTCTAGCCATGCTTTTCCATGCTCGTGTTCCTATTGAACATTGGGTAGAAGCCTTTAGTACCGCCACATATATCATCAACCGTTTACCCACAAAACTCTTGCAAAACAAATATCCCTTCGAGATCCTTTTTTCTACACAACCATCTTATGCCAATTTTCGTGTCTTTGGTTGTTGCGTGTACCCATATTTGCATGACTATGCTCCTCACAAACTTGCACCACGAAGTATTCCTTGTATTTTTCTAGGATACGCTCCTCAATACAAGGGGTACAAATGCTTTGACCCTACTTCGTCTCGCACCTATGTCACGAGACATGCTCGTTTTGATGAAACCATTTTCCTTTCAACAACGACTCCTCTCATACTGATTACACTAAACTCCTCATTTCCACTTTCAATGAAACCACAACCTTCTCACCATCCAAACCTCGATCCACGGCTCCCACTCAACCACAAAAAAATCATCTAATATTAACTCTCCTTGTTCTCTGTGTAAGGATGTTCCAATTTCATCTCAATCTACTAGGCCCACTGGTCAAATTTTCATGCATCCTCCACAGTCCAATGTCAACCCAAATGTTGACCACCTCAATCGTCCACTACTCAGCCCGATAATAACCCACTACCCGATAACAACCCACTGCCACACGGACCTGATCCCAAACCGTCACAACCTTAACCCACACCTTCGCATCCCATGGTTACCCGTTCCAAGGTTGGCACCTTCAAACCAAATCCTAAACACACTTCTTATCTTTCCCAAGTCATGCACTCATGTCTTCATGCGGTCCTCCTTAGCAACATCGATCCGAAAGGATTCCGAAGTGCTTCCAAACATTCACATTGGATGCAGGCTATGCGTGACGAACTCAGTGCTCTAAACCGAAACAATACATGGACACTTGTGCCTCGTCCATCTTCTACCAATGTCGTAGGTTCTAAATGGGGTTTTCGTACTAAGTATCATTCGGATGGGACTTTAGATCGTCACAAGGTTCGTCTTGTTGCATAAGGATTTACACAAATACCGGGCCTTGATTTTCAATATACCTTTAGTCCCGTGGTTAAGGCAACCACAATACGCATTGTTCTTTCCTTAGTCGTTATTAATCGGTGGCCTATCCATCAGTTAGACGTGAACAATGCTTTTCTAAATGGTCTTTTAACTGAAACCGTTTTCATGGAGCAACCGCATGGTTTCACGGACCAACGATTCCCGAATCATGTTTGCAAACTCAACAAAGCTCTTTATGGTCTCAAACAAGCCCCTAGAACTTGGTTTCAGTGTCTTAGTGCTTTCATCATATCCTACGACTTCACATGTAGTCGTGCGGATCCCTCCTTATTTGTCTTTCACAAAGACGATTTCATCATGTACTTGCTTGTTTATGTGGATGATCTCATCCTCACAGGTAACAATTCCAATTTAATTCGCAAATTCACCACTCGCCTACACAAAGAGTTTGCAATCAAGGATCTTGGTTCCCTAAATTACTTCCTTGGCCTTGAGGTTGTTCACAATACCGAAGGCCTCTTTCTTACCCAAACCAAATATGCCAATGACATTCTTGTTCGTGTCGGTTTGACAAATGCTAAACATGTTCCTACACCGCTTTCTACATCCGACACATTCCTCACGGATGGTACCCCTTTCTCGGATCCCGCTACCTATCGATCCTTAGTCGGAGCTCTTCAATACCTGACCATCACTCGTCCTGATCTATCTTATGCGGTTAACCAAGCATGTCAACACCTTCATGCACCTACTGAATAACACTTTCAATTGGTTAAACGCATTCTACGGTATGTTAAGGGTACCATCTCTCATGGTCTTGTCTTCACTCGTCCCACATCATCTTCCATCTTAGGGTACTCGGATGCGGACTGGGCTAGGTGTATCGAAACAAGGAGATCTACTTACGGGTATTCTATATTTTTAGGAGGAAATTTGGTATCATGGAGTGCAAAGAAGCAGCCGGTCGTTTCACGTTCAATGGCGAATGCTGCCGCTGAAATTGTTTGGCTTACTCACTTACTTAAAGAACTACATGCTCTTCCATCAACACGTCCTACCTTGCTATGTGATAACAAAAGTGCTTTGTTCATGAGTCAAAATCCGGTTTCTCACAAACGTGCTAAACATATCGACTTGGATTATCACTTTGTTAGGGAACTAGTTATGTCGTGTAACATCGCAAAATTTTCCCCAAAATTTTAATACATAAAAAGCCCTTATATATATATATATATTTTTTTTTATTACACCTTTATCATTAATATTATACAAATGTGCCTAAGTCTTTATTTATCCTAACTCACAACTTATATACATACATAAATGTATATAAATAATAATAATAATAATATGATTCTAAATTCTTTTTTTTTTCACATACAAGATTTTTTTTTAATAAAGCCTTGAGTCAAATAGTCAAAGTCCTAGTCAAAGTCTTAGTCAAATAGTCAATTCATCATAAAACCTTACTTTATGGTGTTGACCAATTTTAATGGCTAATTGACTCCAAAACTAGTATAAAAACCCACCTATGACCCATTATACTTTGCACCTCTAAATCGATTGTTTCAATCCGATTAAACTTTCCCTCATACCTTTCTTCTATAGTCTATTACTTCTACAATTGAAGCTTTGATTATAAGCTCTTGTAATTGGTGAATTGGAAGCTTGATATTCTTTCTTTTTCGTTTTCTTCAATTTGGACTAGCTACGTTGTTGAGTCTTTGGGATTCGCCTCGCATACATTCACAACACATTATTCTATTTTTTTTACGAGACATAACATTTTGCTAAGGTGAGTTTTACATAGCCCCTTTTCTATTTATCACCATTTTTGGGTGAAACATGTTACAACATCATTCATGCAATTCAATCATCAATGTGTCTATGTGTATTTCTATGTTGCATTATGTCTTGAACATGACTAGGGTAAGCACAATTCTAGCATAAACATTCATCAGCCAAACGGTATACATTGATAGATCTATTGGACTGACAATCCCACCCGGATACGTGCCTTCTACAAAGGTTGCGTGGGTGTTTGTTACTGCAATATAAACGAGTGAACCATGACCTTTGTAGGAGGCACGTATCCGGGTGGGATTGTCAGTCCAATAGATCTATCAATGTATACCGTTTGGCTGATGAATGTTTATGCTAGAATTGTGCTTACCCTAGTCATGTTCAAGACATAATGCAACATAGAAATACACATAGACACATTGATGATTGAATTGCATGAATGATGTTGTAACATGTTTCACCCCAAAAATGGTGATAAATAGAAAAGGGGCTATGTAAAACTCACCTTAGCAAAATGTTATGTCTCGTAAAAAAAATAGAATAATGTGTTGTGAATGTATGCGAGGCGAATCCCAAAGACTCAACAACGTAGCTAGTCCAAATTGAAGAAAACGAAAAAGAAAGAATATCAAGCTTCCAATTCACCAATTACAAGAGCTTATAATCAAAGCTTCAATTGTAGAAGTAATAGACTATAGAAGAAAGGTATGAGGGAAAGTTTAATCGGATTGAAACAATCGATTTAGAGGTGCAAAGTATAATGGGTCATAGGTGGGTTTTTATACTAGTTTTGTAGTCAATTAGCCATTAAAATTGGTCAACACCATAAAGTAAGGTTTTATGATGAATTGACTATTTGACTAAGACTTTGACTAGGACTTTGACTATTTCACTCAAGGCTTTATTAAAAAAAAAAATCTTGTATGTGAAAAAAAAAAAGAATTTAGAATCATATTATTATTATTATTATTATTATTATTATTATTTATATACATTTATGTATGTATATAAGTTGTGAGTTAGGATAAATAAAGACTTAGGCACATTTGTATAATATTAATGATAAAGGTGTAATAATATATATATATATATATATAAGGGCTTTTTATGTATTAAAATTTTGGGAAAATTTTGCGATGTTACATGTTGGTTCTTGGTTAGGATTTGGGGAAGAAGATGATTGTTGGTTTATTTGTTAAAAATATTTTGTTTCACATTTATCACAAAAAAGTCTTGGTAGACTAGTGGTTGGGATGGTGTTGTTCCAAAGAGGGTAACCGGGTTTGAGTCCCCTTGGACGCGAATCTGCACTTTTTTTTGGGCTATTTCCTTTTTAATTTTCATTTTCTTATTTTCTTTAAATATATATATAATATATAGACTTTGAAATATTCATAATAAATCCATTTTTTATCCAAAAATTATGAAAATTTAGGTGTACATCTTGACACCATAAAGAAAATTACCACACTTTTAGTTTCTGGAAAATGTCTTATTTTTATATTTTTATTGAATTTATTTGTTTTAATCATATTTAATTGATTAAAAATTCATTTTTAATGATTTTAATGTCAAACTTTTTGGGAAATTATTTCTAATCATTATGAACTGAAATAAAAATTATTGGTCCAGAAAACACTTATTTTTATTAATTTCCCTATTTTTAATCATTTAAACATGATTTAATCTCATTAAATCAGTTTTAAATATAAAAAGTTTATAGAAATTATGGGAAAATTATTTTCATTGATTTACATCAGAAAGCATCCATTTTCTATAAAAATAACATTTTTGGATCATGTCTTGAATTATTAGTCTTATTTATGTTTAATTAGACAAAAATAATCATTTATTTATTTATACTATTAAATATCTATTTTATTAATACTTTTCTTATAAAATAGAAATATTCCTATGTTTGAAAATCTTAATTACCATTGGTGTAACTCATAATTATTTATTTAAACAGTTATGATTGTTGTATTTATTTACAATAACTTAGTGAAAATAATTAATTAAATTACTTTGTCTTAATTATTTAAACATGTTTTTATCTAAATATTCAATTGGTAATAATTATAGTACCTAAACCATATTTACAAACTTTGGTATATTATTTTTAATATACAACTTCTATAATAATTTGATTTATCATAATAACTCTAATTCCTCAAATCGACTTAGCAAACCCTAATGCCTTAGAACCCTAGTTACCTTAGACTTTCAGACATTTCCTTATTAGTATTCTTATACATTATAGGTTGAATTCCTCGGAATTCCCATTACTTAGCTCACGACCTCTTAAGTTGGATTTTGATCACTTTCGCAAACTGTGAGTATATCTTTCCCCTTTTTCATGTTTTACACTTTTGAGGTGACTCATGTACGCTTATTATTTCACACACTTAATCATGCTTTAATCTATATACACAATCGCAATTCTTGTATGTGTTTTACTTGTTGATTCGCTGATAGTGTGTACTTATGACCTTAATCATTAACCCGGTGTGGGCCTAGCATAGCAATAAATAGTACTTGACTATTGTTATGTGTAAACTACTTGTTTTGTCGCATACTATATATAATCATACTATTGGGCGACTACTATACATATATAATAGATATCTCATTATTCTTGGATATCATTTCTACTCTAAAGGTTTGATTTTGGGTGACATTTGTACATAGCTTGAACACTAAATTGTAGACAGTATAACACGTGAATTGCGAAACTCTTTATCTACTATATATATTCAAAACAGGGTATGCTCACCAATACATTTTGTATTGACAAAATTATTTTAGTACATGTTTCAGGTTATTTATGAGACGACTTTTTAGCTTTTGGAATTTTTACTTAGATGTTGAGTTTATTGTATTTCAGTTTTAGTTTTCGCTTTAAAATTTTGTACCTTGTAATTTCTGTCAATGTAATAAACTATTCAATGCAATATATTCCAATTTACACTTTAGTACCATGAGCTATTGAGCAATCGTCACAACGTGACATCTCGATGTTTCCGCCATCGGTTAGGGTGTTACATTCAATCACCGCCGTTTCGCTTGCAGGGGGATAAAAGATAATATCTTTACTACTGCTCATTCTTCTCCTTGAATCCCTCCTTTAGTCAATTGTCTTTATCTTGTATTTATGTAGTCAATATGTGTAGTCAAAGTTAAGTCAATGTATTTTATTTCATTCCCATGTATTATGCTGTAACTCTTCCTATATAATATCATCTACCAATCTCTCAATCATTAGAGAGAATTGATTTATTACAGTTTTGTTCATATTTTGAATATTCTTTGTTATATAGACAGAATGTTCAATGATTATTGTAGAAATTGTGTTTTTTTTCATTAATCTATAAAACACAAATACATTCAATTTCAAACGCAAATAGTGAAATTACCAACTTTTATTAATAATAAAACGCTAATAATACAAAATTATTAAAAAAAAGTGTTCACATTAAAAGGAAACTTATATTGTAAACGCAAGTTAAATAACTTTAACATAATATAAAACACAAGTTGATTTTTTTTAAAACACACATTAAGAATTACATTTAATATAAGTATTAAAATGTAAATTACATTTGAAAAAATATAAAAGTTTGTAAAAAAGTAAGAATAAATTAATGTATTATAAAAAGTGACGGTTTAAAAATGACAAAATTACTATAGACCATCAAATACATGTCATTTCACACACTGACAAAAAAAAAGAGAAATGTGGATAGTCATGATGAAACTGCACACTGTTGAACTTATAAAATTAATTTTTTGAAACGGCAAAAGTCCTTTTATGTACTATAGAAACTAAACACTATAAAATAACATAAATTGTAAACATTTTAGGGCACCTCTACACCTTCATTCTCTCTTAAAAACCCCCAAAAATCTAAACTCAATTCAAAATCTAAACAAAAATGGCAGCCAACATAACCCTAAGCACATGGTGGTATGAGCAGAGAAAATTCAATCTGCTCATGAGTAATAACGAAAGACTTGTTTACAAATGTAAAGAAAGTGTGCTACGAAATTGTAGCAAGCATGTACTAAAAAAATGTTGGCTTTAGGTATTCCACATCTAAGCCATTCAACACAGGTGGACAAACTTTTTGATGTGTTGAAAAAGATGTTTAAACATTGTGAGCTGGAGGGGAGTGAGAAGATGAGAATTTTCCTTCACCCCCACCGCCACCCTTCACCGCCGTTGCCACCCACCACCACCCACTGTCGCCACCGCCAAATATCAGTACTGTAACACCCCAACCGATGGCGGAAACATCGAGGTGTCACGTAGTGTCGATTGTTCAATAGCTCATGGACTAGAAATGTAAATTTGAATACATTGAATTAAATAATTTATTACATTGAAATGAAAATACAAAAATTCTAAAGTGACAATTAATGCTGAAATAAAATAAATCCAACATCTAAGTAAGATTCCAAAAGCTTAAAAAGTCATCTCATAACAACCTGAAACATGTACGAAATAATTTGGTCAATACAAAAATGTATTGGTGAGCATACCCGTTTGATATATATAGTAAGGAAAATTTAGCAATTCATGTGTTATTTTGCAAAATGTAATAATTGGTATCCGGGTCAAATCAACCCTATGAAAGGAAAGCAGATATATATAGTATGCGCTAGTAGTAATGTAATACATAGCAATGACGAGGACTCTCAACAGAGTCACAAGGGTATATACCATAGTACTATTCATTGAAATGCCAGGCCGCAACGGTTAATGATTTGACAGGTCATAGATACACGAAATGACATAAGCAAACACACATAAGAATTGCTATTTTAGTAAGATGAAATAGAAAATTGATAGTAAGTACATGAGTCACCCCAAAATAGTAAAACAGTAAAAAGGGGAAAAGATATACTCACAGTTACGAGGTAGTCTTAGTATCCGAGCGTACGAGTTGTCTTAAAAAAATTATGAGAACCTAAATCCCGTACTTTAGAGATTAGTTTATCATAATCCACTAAATTGTCGTTCGTTAAGTTTACCCGGCGACCATTACTACCTTTACCCAATAATATTTTATTATAATTGTCTTTTGGTTGGTTGTACCTTTTAATTGCTCAAGAAAGAATAATAATACTCATAATAATAATAATAATAATAATAATAATAATAATAATAATAATAATAATAATAATAATAATAATAGCTAAGACTTCTACATGTTCCGAACGCCTTTAACTAAGCCTTCTAGGGTCTCCAATCCCAAGACATCGCTTATTTCCAACCGTGTCGTTGCCAATATCTAGACCTGGAAGACATGCTTAAAAAGTCAGCATAAAGCCGGTGAGTTCATGGTTTTATGTTTATCGTTCATAACCCGTTTTTCTTTCAAATCACTTGAGAAAATATTTGCAAACATTAATGAGAAAGTTTATTTTCTTTACGCAAAACATTATTTGGGAAAATACATATAAAAATCCCATTTCAAACCTTACCGGTTATTCCTTTTTTTTTACCTTCGACTCGACTCACTCTGCCATATATTTACCTCCCCATAAAGATAAATATACCCAAGTTTCGTCGATCGAACATACATATAAAAAGTCCCTTTTAAATTTTTACAGGGTATTCCTTAACCTTCGACTCGACTCACTTTGCCATATATTTACCTCCCCATAAAGATAAATATATCCAAGTTTTGTCGATCGAACATTTAACCCAAAAGGAGACTTCCACAATAACTTTTGAAAAACTTTCTCATATTACTGTGAAAACCATTTTTCCCCCGGAGTTACCCACCGGGCAATCACGTACGCCGAAAGCGGAAATGATCAAATAAAATAACCATTATTTGAAAAGTTAGTGTGCGTAACAAACATAAGAAATGTGCTACATAAACTTAGGGTTGCAAATCCTAATACCGATGACGTCCCCATGAGCCCGTAACCAAAACCAGACTACTTACTTTTGCCCCGCACGTTGTTATAGTGGTAACAACAAGTTTAGAATATCGTAACACCCCTTGGTCCATCCGAGTTGACGCTAATCAACCGGGGGTGGGTCCCCGTCAAGGACCGATAGTACTATCCCATATTCTACGGCTACATCACTTTGTATTAATGGTTACAGTTAACTGCGGAGACTGCACGTCCCACTAGACTTTTCCGTTACCCATGTGCCCATCTTATGTACCATTTCAAGTTTCCACAGTTACCGCACAGTTTAATACTCATAACTTTCATTTCCCTTTTCACCCACGTACGATTTTATAAAAGCATTGTAACTTCACAAGTTTTTCATAAACTTTGTTATGCTTTAAAATAAACAGGTTTTCGTAAAACAAGCATGTCTTCCCCCCGAAAACATATACAAAGCAGTAAAAAGTGGGGTCATGAACTCACCTTAATTTCCTTGCTTAGCTAGCAAACAAAGCCCGGAGTTGTGACCGACTTCCTCGTGCCCTATTACCAACAAATGACACCTTGAAAGTCTATCACATATAAACCTAGCCTATTATCCGGCTAAAAGATAGTTTATCCAACTATCTAGACTCGTGTGTACTAACTCGAGTCTCATTATGCTTTAACTCGACGAACCGATCGTGACTTATCTTACTTACGCGTTAACACACGGCATAGTACCCAAGTTGCGCACTTGTTCTATTCGTGTGAAACCACGTTGGACTAATACCTCGAAACGTATAACTTATCATGAGCCGTAGCTCGTCTCGTTAGTCGGATAAATGTATTTGTCTTGTACATTTATTTTTAGGAAAATATACTTTGCAAATTACTATTCTTGTTATTATTATTAATTTTCGATTAATAACAAGATGTTACATCATTTCCAAATCCGAACATTTCAAGGGTTTCAAAGCATTGGTTTTTATAAAAAAAAAAGTTCCCAAATAAAATCGAACGTTTATATAATTTTGAATCCGAACAATAAACATTATTTAATTATCGAAAAACCTTTCGAAAACTCGTCATACTTGCCGTTTGGAAAACTATATATATTTATTTGTTTTCAAAATATTGTCCGGGATTCACTTATTATTGTTACCAATATCTTTGTCAAAACGTCACTAATTTTATATAAATACGTTTATTAAAAACTTGGGAAAATTATTTATAAAAACATACACGACAATACTAACTTAGTCGTGCTTCGGATTTTATAAAAATTTCGGCAGAGTCTCCTCTCTTTTTGTACAAGCCAGACAACACATGTTGTCTACAATTTTCCCAAAATCAATTTCCAACACAAGACCACATTTCATTTATCCGCAATTCCAAATCAAACGAGACTTGCACGTTTCGACACTTTATATAAACTATACTTATTTATATAAATACATATAACAATATAATTACTCAATATAGTCCAACCATTTAGTCCGATATACAATATTACTTAGTCACGATTTATAATACATTAACTATTCATCTGATTCATACTTTCTGTTAAATATTTCATCGGTTCGTTTCGCGAGTTAAAACTATTTGGTTCGTATTTATATATTTATAAAAAAAAATATTCATCAATAATAAAATAATAAATACGAATTTGTTATACCGAGATTACACACGTGTGTGTCTCGTACCACGCGTCTTGTTCTACATGTCTCGTACGTGTCGCCCGACTCTTTTAACCGAGCTGAACTGTTGACCAGATCTGCCCCGGGTTGACCGTCGTTGACCGTATCTTGACCAGACCCGAACACACCCAAAAACCGACCAAAAACAACTCCAAAGTTGAACCATGAACCCAAGACCCAACAACAATCAAGACCACGGTGTACCAGACGAGCTCCAGCTTGAACTCGAGAACCTTGGCCAACGAATCCTGACTCAAAACCCACGAAAAAAATCGAGCCCGAGCTAGCCTTTATGTGACACCGATACCACAAACCACCACCAGCCGACCAAGACCCGATCACAACCATAACCGGGTTTGACCAGACCGGACCCGATTTGCATCACCCTAAACCCGGCTGAACCGACGCAACCTTACCCGGATCCAAAAACCATCCCAAGGCTGAACCAAGGACCTGAGACCCGAGCATAACTTGGACCAAACCCGGACCAAAACTAAAACCCGAGGACCCGCCATAGATCCAAGCTTTAAAGCGTGACCCGCGACTGAACCGAGACCCAAAAACTACCAGATCTAAGCTGAGAAGCTTCGGATCTGTAACCACCACTAAGCTTGACCAAACAACCACCATCCGAACCACCACCTATCGGACCATCACTCGAAGCCCTTGAATCCAACCTCTGATTGACCGCTGCTACTCACGAAAATAACCCCACTGTGCCGCCACTTCTGCTCGTTTCCAGGATTAAAACTTGCACCACCACCACTAAATCTTGGTGGTGGCCGGCTGTGAGTAGGTGGAAGACATAAGGCGGTGAAGTGAGGAGAGGGAACGAGTAGAGAGAGAGACAAGTGCAGAGAGAGAGATCGATGAGAGTTAGAGAGAGGGAGGCAGCTGGTCCAAATGAAGAGGATGAGGGGATTGTGAGCTTAAATAGTTAGGGTTAGAGTTGGTAGGTGTACCGCGTATCGAACCCGTTTTAAACGCTTTAAGGTTCGGTTCCTATTTTAGGCTCACAACTTGTCACGAAAACTATTCGGTTATGCTCGAAATTTAAAACACAACTAAAACGAGCAATTTAATTATTATTTTCGCTATCCAACGCGTGAAATTTAAATACGCGTTAAAATCGCGTTAATTACTTCGGTCGCGTTTTCCTTAATTTAAACGATCCGGTGACTTCCGTAATTTAATAAATAACATTATTTATAATAAATAGTTATTTCGAAAGCTCAATTATTGTTAAAAGTACATTAGACGTTAATCGAAATTTGCCAGTTGTCACATTCTCCCCCTGTTACAGAAATTTCGTCCCTGAAATTTTTGCTAAGATATCTTCGAAGACTCAATAAAAGTTTCCCAATAGTAAATGAGTCAAGGTACCTACCAGTACAAATGAGGCGAGGTATATTTTCAGAATCAACCGAATACAAGGACATTAAGTAGCAAACCTCAAATGTTCCACTTGAACGAGTCTCAAAGAAGTATATACATTTTCAATCTTCCACACGATTTGCAAATGTGTGGACGGTAGCTTGATTGTTAGAATAAACCGCTATTTTTTTTTTTTAGATATCAATGGAGTGTTTGTGGCAAACTAGGGACTACCAATAGTCCTATACAGTATACACATATACAATAACCGCTTTACAACGACAATGGCAAGACTCCTCAAGGAACCATGCTACGAGATCGAACGACTCGGTATTCCAACACTCGAAAAGAAAGAAGAGTGTTCATATACTCAATTAGTTTCAAATGAACAATACCACTGAAACAATACTCTTGGCAAATGGTGGATAGACATGCTACAATAGCTTGTCTAGTTCACAAAACATCGTGGTTATGATAAATGAAAATCCAAAATGATTTAGCACGCGAAAGTGGCATCCAAACGCCCAAACGTGCTATAAATAACTTTGTCAACAAATACTATTGGCTTGGCGCACCTCAGACGAAACAACTGGTGCACCAACTTTCCCACTACACACCGCAAGGTGTGTTTGGGAAGGAGGTAATGACAAACAAGTCAAGTCAGTGAAAAAGAAACACATCAATAAAGGCCACCCATTATTACAAGTCGAATGAATATTATCAATTTTCAACGATTTGACTTCAACCGAAGTGTCGATTTCAAGAAACTCATCGACAAAATATCAAAAGATTCATTGCCCACAATGGCATAACGCGTCAGAACTAAAATGCTAGCATTACGAACAACGTAACGATAACCAAATCATCAATGAAACCATCGTTCGATGTGAAGCCCTACGATGAACCTTCACAAATTTTAAAGAATTCAAATACACAACAGTTGACACGTGTACAAAAATATATGTCTAATTCTGTGAAAAGATAAGGAATCAACAAAAAAAAATGGATTCCTTTAAAATGATTTGTCGAAGGCCACAAACAAGGAATGAGAAACGTAAACCATACTCAAGATATATCCAGGTTCTTCAACATGAACCTCATAAGCTCAAGAAACAAGATCATCATCAAGATTTTAGAATGGTTTAAGAAAATCGAAGTCACAATGAAACGAACAGGGGAGAATCGGCAATCACATCCACAACAACAAAAATAAATAACCTTTATGCCTTACATATACACCCTCACGATAGATTTTTCTTAGGACTTTCATGTGCCTGTAAACTCGTAATAACGCGACGTCTGCGTTATCTAAAATTTACCTCACAGGATCATCCCTTTAATCCTCCATCGTGAGTAATATCAAAAGCACCAATTAAACTCACATAATCACACGTATATAATACGTATAGAATGTTAGTCATGCGTGCCACCTTTCCCGATGCCGTCCCCGACCACATTCCAGCTTGCGTAGTACCATTTGCTAGACGAAGTGAAGACGTTTCATCATAAGTTAAAATATCAATATATACATATAATTTACGAATAAATTACGTATATAATATTAGTCGTGCGTGCCACCTTTCCCGGTGCCGTCCCCGACCACATTCCAGCTTGCGCGGTACCGTCCTTAGGACGAAGTGCCTCTCCACGATGTTTCAGATCGAAGTTAACATTGACTACGTCAGCATACCCAGATTCCTGGGGATGCAAGTCTGCAAATGCTTCAAACGTTTTGTTTCGCATGTCAGTGTTGCCAACCTGTCAAGTTGCTTGACGCGAGTGCGCGTCCTCGCCATGTCCAAGCTAGTGTCGACATCCATTAGTGATACGTATTATTATTGAGGCATAGTTTTATACTTTACATATACTTACACACCTTATATACTCAAATAAATTGTTCCTCGTTACCAAGAAACAATGACTCAGCTAAACTCTATGTGAATTAACATTTCGCTATCCATAGCGATGACTCGCCGGTCACTAGTGAGTTATACTTAGCCACTTCGTGCATTCTTACCTTTCCATATATACACATAGAAAATACTCACTATTCACATAAGTAAACGTTTCTTGCGTCGAAGAAACCTAAGCTGAGATAGTGTAATTCCATACGCTAATATTCTTTCAACTTATTTGGCAACGGTTGAAATTTTTTTACTTCCTAGGCGTTCGTACTAAATTTTCAATCTTAGCACTTTCGGTCCCTAATTAAAACTCAGGTTAAAGCCTAGGTATCCCTACTGACACCTAATTCGCTAAAACCTATAGCTCTGATACCAAACTGTCACACCCCGATTTTCCCGTCGGTTGTGAACGTTTGGCACCTTTGCTACGCAGCGGAATATTTTAGCTAAGACTTCTACATGTTCCGAACGCCTTTAACTAAGCCTTCTAGGGTCTCCAATCCCAAGACATCGCTTATTTCCAACCGTGTCGTTGCCAATATCTAGACCTGGAAGACATGCTTAAAAAGTCAGCATAAAGCCGGTGAGTTCATGGTTTTATGTTTATCGTTCATAACCCGTTTTTCTTTCAAATCACTTGAGAAAATATTTGCAAACATTAATGAGAAAGTTTATTTTCTTTACGCAAAACATTATTTGGGAAAATACATATAAAAATCCCATTTCAAACCTTACGGTTATTCCTTTTTTTTTACCTTCGACTCGACTCACTCTGCCATATATTTACCTCCCCATAAAGATAAATATACCCAAGTTTCGTCGATCGAACATACATATAAAAAGTCCCTTTTAAATTTTTACAGGGTATTCCTTAACCTTCGACTCGACTCACTTTGCCATATATTTACCTCCCCATAAAGATAAATATATCCAAGTTTTGTCGATCGAACATTTAACCCAAAAGGAGACTTCCACAATAACTTTTGAAAAACTTTCTCATATTACTGTGAAAACCATTTTTCCCCCGGAGTTACCCACCGGGCAATCACGTACGCCGAAAGCGGAAATGATCAAATAAAATAACCATTATTTGAAAAGTTAGTGTGCGTAACAAACATAAGAAATGTGCTACATAAACTTAGGGTTGCAAATCCTAATACCGATGACGTCCCCATGAGCCCGTAACCAAAACCAGACTACTTACTTTTGCCCCGCACGTTGTTATAGTGGTAACAACAAGTTTAGAATATCGTAACACCCCTTGGTCCATCCGAGTTGACGCTAATCAACCGGGGGTGGGTCCCCGTCAAGGACCGATAGTACTATCCCCATATTCTACGGCTACATCACTTTGTATTAATGGTTACAGTTAACTGCGGAGACTGCACGTCCCACTAGACTTTTCCGTTACCCATGTGCCCATCTTATGTACCATTTCAAGTTTCCACAGTTACCACACAGTTTAATACTCATAACTTTCATTTCCCTTTTCACCCACGTACGATTTTATAAAAGCATTGTAACTTCACAAGTTTTTCATAAACTTTGTTATGCTTTAAAATAAACAGGTTTTCGTAAAACAAGCATGTCTTCCCCCCGAAAACATTTACAAAGCAGTAAAAAGTGGGGTCATGAACTCACCTTAATTTCCTTGCTTAGCTAGCAAACAAAGCCCGGAGTTGTGACCGACTTCCTCGTGCCCTATTACCAACAAATGACACCTTGAAAGTCTATCACATATAAACCTAGCCTATTATCCGGCTAAAAGATAGTTTATCCAACTATCTAGACTCGTGTGTACTAACTCGAGTCTCATTATGCTTTAACTCGACGAACCGATCGTGACTTATCTTACTTACGCGTTAACACACGGCATAGTACCCAAGTTGCGCACTTGTTCTATTCGTGTGAAACCACGTTGGACTAATACCTCGAAACGTATAACTTATCATGAGCCGTAGCTCGTCTCGTTAGTCGGATAAATGTATTTGTCTTGTACATTTATTTTTAGGAAAATATACTTTGCAAATTACTATTCTTGTTATTATTATTAATTTTCGATTAATAACAAGATGTTACATCATTTCCAAATCCGAACATTTCAAGGGTTTCAAAGCATTGGTTTTTATAAAAAAAAAAGTTCCCAAATAAAATCGAACGTTTATATAATTTTGAATCCGAACAATAAACATTATTTAATTATCGAAAAACCTTTCGAAAACTCGTCATACTTGCCGTTTGGAAAACTATATATATTTATTTGTTTTCAAAATATTGTCCGGGATTCACTTATTATTGTTACCAATATCTTTGTCAAAACGTCACTAATTTTATATAAATACGTTTATTAAAAACTTGGGAAAATTATTTATAAAAACATACACGACAATACTAACTTAGTCGTGCTTCGGATTTTATAAAAATTTCGGCAGAGTCTCCTCTCTTTTTGTACAAGCCAGACAACACATGTTGTCTACAATTTTCCCAAAATCAATTTCCAACACAAGACCACATTTCATTTATCCGCAATTCCAAATCAAACGAGACTTGCACGTTTCGACACTTTATATAAACTATACTTATTTATATAAATACATATAACAATATAATTACTCAATATAGTCCAACCATTTAGTCCGATATACAATATTACTTAGTCACGATTTATAATACATTAACTATTCATCTGATTCATACTTTCTGTTAAATATTTCATCGGTTCGTTTCGCGAGTTAAAACTATTTGGTTCGTATTTATATATTTATAAAAAAAAATATTCATCAATAATAAAATAATAAATACGAATTTGTTATACCGAGATTACACACGTGTGTGTCTCGTACCACGCGTCTTGTTCTACATGTCTCGTACGTGTCGCCCGACTCTTTTAACCGAGCTGAACTGTTGACCAGATCTGCCCCGGGTTGACCGTCGTTGACCGTATCTTGACCAGACCCGAACACACCCAAAAACCGACCAAAAACAACTCCAAAGTTGAACCATGAACCCAAGACCCAACAACAATCAAGACCACGGTGTACCAGACGAGCTCCAGCTTGAACTCGAGAACCTTGGCCAACGAATCCTGACTCAAAACCCACGAAAAAAATCGAGCCCGAGCTAGCCTTTATGTGACACCGATACCACAAACCACCACCAGCCGACCAAGACCCGATCACAACCATAACCGGGTTTGACCAGACCGGACCCGATCTGCATCACCCTAAACCCGGCTGAACCGACGCAACCTTACCCGGATCCAAAAACCATCCCAAGGCTGAACCAAGGACCTGAGACCCGAGCATAACTTGGACCAAACCCGGACCAAAACTAAAACCCGAGGACCCGCCATAGATCCAAGCTTTAAAGCGTGACCCGCGACTGAACCGAGACCCAAAAACTACCAGATCTAAGCTGAGAAGCTTCGGATCTGTAACCACCACTAAGCTTGACCAAACAACCACCATCCGAACCACCACCTATCGGACCATCACTCGAAGCCCTTGAATCCAACCTCTGATTGACCGCTGCTACTCACGAAAATAACCCCACTGTGCCGCCACTTCTGCTCGTTTCCAGGATTAAAACTTGCACCACCACCACTAAATCTTGGTGGTGGCCGGCTGTGAGTAGGTGGAAGACATAAGGCGGTGAGTGAGGAGAGGGAACGAGTAGAGAGAGAGACAAGTGCAGAGAGAGAGATCGATGAGAGTTAGAGAGAGGGAGGCAGCTGGTCCAAATGAAGAGGATGAGGGATTGTGAGCTTAAATAGTTAGGGTTAGAGTTGGTAGGTGTACCGCGTATCGAACCCGTTTTAAACGCTTTAAGGTTCGGTTCCTATTTTAGGCTCACAACTTGTCACGAAAACTATTCGGTTATGCTCGAAATTTAAAACACAACTAAAACGAGCAATTTAATTATTATTTTCGCTATCCAACGCGTGAAATTTAAATACGCGTTAAAATCGCGTTAATTACTTCGGTCGCGTTTTCCTTAATTTAAACGATCCGGTGACTTCCGTAATTTAATAAATAACATTATTTATAATAAATAGTTATTTCGAAAGCTCAATTATTGTTAAAAGTACATTAGACGTTAATCGAAATTTGCCAGTTGTCACAATAACGCGTAAAAATAACCACCAATAAAAGAATATTAAGATAATGTGCGAACGTGACTATAAATAGAATGGTGTAAGAATAATGAAATTTACTGTGAATGAAAGTGCACGGTACAGGTGTATTGTCTACTGTCATGCGAGTTAAAATTTAGTAATTTTACATATATGCGTTGTACTATAAAAGACATTTAGTAATATTCTGATAAGAGGATATGTTCATCGTTTTGTTGGACCAAAAGTTTTACAACTGAAAGAGTGCGAGTGTAAAAAGATAACTTTTTAGTAACCGAAGAATGCTTTAGGTTTAAAACAAATTCACCTGAAAAGATTTCGTAAGTACACATTTTCATGTGTTTACGAGAAGTTGAGTTGAAAATTGTTATAAAACATATTATTAGTTGCAAGTTTCTCTCGAAAACATATGTTGGATACGTCATATGAAAACAAAAGGTTTACATTTGATTTGTAAAATATGCACTACAAGTTTATAAAATGCAAAATGAAACCATTTCATGAAGTATGTGTAAATCTAATGTGTTTTAAAAGACCAAAATTTAAAATGACGTGAATGATAAAAATCAACGTATGTAATACGAATAGATTACCAATATTTAAGAAAATTCATAATTTATCATTTGAGTCTTCAAATGATAACAAAACATAAATGTCAATATCATAAAACATTGAGATTGTTTCCATAGGAAACTTTTGACTAACTAAAGTAATTGAAATGTTGTTAGTGACTTGTGGGGGCGTACTTTAGCCTATAAGTGAATGCTCATCCCGAGAGTTCCCAGGTCGGCATACGAGTCCCTCGTCTGATTGGGATTTATGCGAAATGCCAGGCCTAGACAGACAACTCAGGATACAGGCGCTCACCCTTCCAGATTGCACGTGCCCCATCACTAGTAAATTCCAAAACTTTAACGAGATTAAAAACGAGATGCAGAAATAGATCCTTGAGATGTGGATTTCACTCCTAACTCAAAGATGTACTTCAAAATTGAAAACTATTGTGGAATGAAACCAATCACTAAGTTATGGATATCACTCCCAGCTTAGTGGTTAAGTTCATTTTTGAAGAAAATACTCTTTGAGGTGTGGATGTCACTCCTATCTCAAAGATATATTCCTAAGATAAATAACATATAGAGGAGTGAAACTAATCACCAAGGTATGGATGTCACTCCTAACTTGGTGATATCGTTTCGTTTGTGAAATACGAGTGTCTTCTTCTCCAAGCAAAATATCAAAAGAATAACGAGAAAAATCATAGCGAAAATATCTTGAAAGAAAATATAAGAATAAAGAGAAATATACACGAGAGGACTCGTGAATGTAAGCTTAGTTATAGACTAGGCTAAAAGGCATTCTAATAACCTAATTCCCTATAACCATGGCTCTGATACCAATCTGTAACACCCCAACCGATGGCGGAAACATCGAGGTGTCACGTAGTGTCGATTGTTCAATAGCTCATGGACTAGAAATGTAAATTTGAATACATTGAATTAAATAATTTATTACATTGAAATGAAAATACAAAAATTCTAAAGTGACAATTAATGCTGAAATAAAATAAATCCAACCTCTAAGTAAGATTCCAAAAGCTTAAAAAGTCATCTCATAACAACCTGAAACATGTACGAAATAATTTGGTCAATACAAAAATGTATTGGTGAGCATACCCGTTTGATATATATAGTAAGGAAAATTTAGCAATTCATGTGTTATTTTGCAAAATGTAATAATTGGTATCCGGGTCAAATCAACCCTATGAAAGGAAAGCAGATATATATAGTATGCGCTAGTAGTAATGTAATACATAGCAATGACGAGGACTCTCAACAGAGTCACAAGGGTATATACCATAGTACTATTCATTGAAATGCCAGGCCGCAACGGTTAATGATTTGACAGGTCATAGATACACGAAATGACATAAGCAAACACACATAAGAATTGCTATTTTAGTAAGATGAAATAGAAAATTGATAGTAAGTACATGAGTCACCCCAAAATAGTAAAACAGTAAAAAGGGGAAAAGATATACTCACAGTTACGAGGTAGTCTTAGTATCCGAGCGTACGAGTTGTCTTAAAAAAATTATGAGAACCTAAATCCCGTACTTTAGAGATTAGTTTATCATAATCCACTAAATTGTCGTTCGTTAAGTTTACCCGGCGACCATTACTACCTTTACCCAATAATATTTTATTGTAATTGTCTTTTGGTTGGTTGTACCTTTTAATTGCTCAAGAAAGAATAATAATACTCATAATAATAATAATAATAATAATAGATGATTTGTTATGTTAGTAACAAAACGTTTATAATGTTTAAAGAACATGATTCACTCACTGATGTGAACATGCATTATTAAAACTTAGTAAGACCATTCAAGTATGATCACGTACAAAAAAATATAATTTGTAACCATTTGTA
This sequence comes from Ambrosia x helenae, assembly GCA_030844895.1. Taxonomy (NCBI): domain Eukaryota; kingdom Viridiplantae; phylum Streptophyta; class Magnoliopsida; order Asterales; family Asteraceae; genus Ambrosia; species Ambrosia x helenae. Next base: position 39,749 of record JAUTDX010006067.1, read on the forward strand.
AAAGTGTGAGTAATATTTTCCTAATAGCATAGTTCTTATTAATTACAAATTACACCACTAGATCCTCATTTTGCAAAAATAACCTTTCTAAATTTTCATGATCTTATCATTTCAATCGGAGGTTTTTTCCAAGAATAGATACGTGAGTTTCATCATTATAAAGCGATTATAAGTATCTAATAGAAATCTTTGTAGTATTGGGTTAAATCATATTAGAATTAGTGATACATGTAACAGAATGTTAATTCTCTTACTTTCTTTTCTTTTAATTTCCTGCACACTAACTGCAACATATAGACAAATTATATACCCTACTAGACTACTCTCACTTTATCTAGCAAGTAACCCAAACCAACCCCAAAATAAATATAACCTTTCCCTCTAGTTTACTTATGTTGGAAAACCCAAACCGAACCCAAAGTCGCCGGACAAAAACCCAACTTGAAGATATAATCAGAATTAACAACAAAAAGTATAAGAGGGGTAGGAATCTACCGCTGATCGGAAGGGAAGGCGCAGATAGGCGGTGACGGTGGTTTGTGCGACGATTCAAGGTGGTGACGGTCGGGTAACAGTTCATTGGAAAGTGAAGGAAAGTGATGATGGTTACGGGCCACTAGAGGGTCGATGATTTATATTAAGCAAATGTTTAATGGGTCCTAACAATACGCAGATTGATTTATGGCTATTTATTTTGTTTGTCGGTTACGTCAACAATTAAGGCCGTTTTATTGCCCGCGGAAAAGTTACAGCAAGTATTAATATTAATATTAATATGTGTATATATCACATTGAAAAGGAACACAACATCTTGATCAAAATTGTTTGGTCAAAAGATTTAATACTCTTATTACAATGTTACGTTTATTATTCACATTAGTATTATTATTATAATAAGATTTTTTTTATTATTATTATTATTATTATTACTACTATCATCATAGTAATAATGGTACTAAATTGTTTATATAGTTAGGGTTTAGTGTAAATTAGGTGAATGGTCATCACCTATACGAACCGGTACCATCTCGCAACTCGTTAAAACCTTAGCTCGTTTAGCCACTAAGATAACCATACTATGAAATTTGTTAATATGTAGTAACTCAAAATGATTATTTGGACTATAGAATAATTCTACACACACATATATATAGTCGCGTTTTAAGTTTTTTTTTTTTTTTAAGAGTTAACTAGTTGTTCGTGCTCGGCACGTTTAGAAATTATTATTTTTGACATTATGTAACTAAGTGAATATGGTATAGTAAGTAAGAGTATGTTTTGAGGTGACGATATATTATTGTTAACAATTTAAAGCCGTTAAATCAATAAAGTATTTTTATAAATGGATTAGAAACTAACGGGTCGTTACAAGTACCCACCATCACCGCCACTCACCACCAATTTATTCCTTCATCTTTTCCTGTTTACCGAACAATATAAGGTGATACTTTGTTTCATTCTCATGTGGCAACCAAACAAGACATTGAATGGTAATGATCCATTCCATTCCCTCGCCAATTCCATTCCATTCTCTCATCCATTCCATTACCCCGTACCAAACAGACCCTGTGTGTTTTGTTGGTCAATGGGATAGAATCACCCATTCCATAAGGCATTCCATTCCCTCAAAACCATTTCATACACCCCCCATGTTTTTTTCCATTCCATCCCCTCTTTCACCCTTCATTAACAACACCAAAACCCAACACCATAACCAACCACCATCGTCACCATCCACCACCGCCACTCACTAACGACCGTCGCTGCCACCCAACATTGTCACCCACCTACCAGCGGTGTCATCCACCTACCACCGTCGCTACCACCTACCACACTTCACCCACCCACCACTGTCGCCACCCACTACCTCCACCACCAGCCACGGACGCCATCCACCTCCACCTATTACCGTCGTCGCCACCCATTACCCACAATTGTCACCCACCCACCATCGCCACTATCAACCACCACCACCGTCACAAACCACCAGCCACTCACCACAAGTTTTTTATTTCGTCTTTTGTTGCCTGCCAAACAACATAAAGTAATATTTTTGTTTCATTTTCACATGGCAACCAAACAAGACATGAACTTTCCGTTCCCGAGTTTACTTTAGGAGGGAAAAGAAAGGAAAAGAACCGAAGGAAATGAAAGGATACATATCATTTCCTTCCAAATCGGAAGGAAAACTAAACTAAGGTAGCGTTTGGTATGATGGAATGAAAGGGGGAATGGAATGGACCATTACGATGTAATGAAAAATAGTATGTTTGGTTGGTTAAAGGAATGGAATCACCCATTCCACAAGACATTCCATTCCCTCAAAACCATTCCATCCACCCCCCATATTTTTTTTCCATTCCATCCCTCATTCACCATTCCCTAACAACACCATAACCCACCACGCACCACCATCGTCACTACCCACCACCACTGTCGCCATAACCCACCACCACGGTCGCCATGACCCATCACCGTCGTCACCACCCACCACCGCTGCCTCCACCACCCACTACCTTCGTCGCCACCATCAACCACCGCCACCCACTACCTTCACCCACCCACCACCGCTGTCTCCACCCACCACCACCACTACTCACCTTCGTCACCCACCCACCATCATCGCCATCCACCTCCACCCATTGCCACAACACACCACCGACGTTGCCACCCACCAACACACTACCGCCACACACCACCACCTACCATCACGCACCACCACCACCACGCACCATCGTCGCCCACCCACCATCACGACCATCCACCTCTACCTTCCACCATCGCCACCGCCGCCGCTGCCACCCACCACCGCCGCTACTGCCACATATCACCACCCACCATCACCGCTACTAACCATCACCGTCACTAACCACCGATTTTATTCCTTCGTCTTTTCTTGATTCATTCCATTACCTTGTCCATTCCATTTCTACATCCCATGGCCGGCTGGGAGGGTGGGCGGAGTGGTCACCGGCTCAGGGCCCGACCCTTAAATGGGCCCGAACGTTTTTTAAAAATATACGTGTGTGTATATATATATATATATATTAAATTCTATATTTAGGATATATATTTGTGTTTTATACATTAAAGTCTTGTTAGTGGAGTTGGAAAAACCATGTTAATTTAATATACATGTTTCAAGTTCAATCCTTGGCTCTAACACTATACTCAATTTTTTTTATAATTCATTCCTCTTTACAAAATTCTGGGCCCAAATTTTTTTTCGCCCGAGGCCCAAATATTTTTTGGCGTTTTCGGAGACGGCCTTGCTACATCCATTCCATTACCTCATACCAAACGCTACCTAAAGGATTTGGCTTAGTTTTCCTTTCTTAAGTGAAACTCGAGAACACAACATGTTTTGTTTTTCTTTATTTTCCTTCTCTAAATGAAACTCGAAAACACAATCAAAATTTTCTTTTCTTTCATTAAATTAACTAGGGGACACAGAAAAATGGTAATGATCCAATCCTTTGGTTGAATTACACAGTACTAGGTTGGAAAAGCTGAAGGCAATTGCGTGCGTATCTCTCTCTATGTGTGTGTAGACAAATGTTTTGTTGTGTGGCGCCTCTCTTTGGTCGATTGATTGACTGACTGACAACGAACGTACGAACGTACGTACTACAGGCAGGCAGACAGACAGACAGACACCATCTCAATTCTCAAATCGAAATCCTTCCTTCCTTCCTTGCTTGTTTCTGTTTGGGTTGCGTTGCGTTGCGTGTCTCTCTGTGTAATCGATATCTATTCCCGATTTCTTCGCTTTTGCATATAATAATAATAATAATAATTATAATAATAATAATTATAATTATAATAATAATAATGCTTCATTCATTGATTTGATTTTCAACTACCAGGCAGGCAGGCAGGGAGGCAGGTTTCACCCTTGTTTTGCTTGCTATTTCAATTCCATTCCCATTGAATTGATTGCTCTTTTTGAAACTTGCCCTAGCTTAATTATAATTATAATAATACTCTTCCTTCCCTTCCGATTGATTCCATTTTAGTTTAGTTTAGTTATTTCTTTTGTTAATTTAGGGCTATTCATAATAATTATACTGCTACTCCAATTATATTTACTCTCATCATTCCAATATTCTAAACTTTTTAATTTTAACAAGTTGACGTTAATCCGCGCGTTGCGGCGGGATATTGATTATAAATGTTGTTAACATACTATATAGATATGAAATTTATTAAGTTTATTAAGTTATTTAATTTAAAGTGGTATATGAACAATTTTCAATTTTTTTGAACGATTAACAAAAGCCCGATTACCCGGGTAAACCTTTAACATTATTATATATTATTTGATATTTATGTTTATTTATCATGATTAAGTTATTTAATTTAAAGTGGTATACAAACAATTTTCAATTTTTTTAATAACCAACGAAAGCCCGTCACCCAAATAAACCCAATGGTAAAAAGCCACACACGTCTATAAACGCAGAAGACTTTAATGACCTGACCCACCACCATTTTAGAGAAAATCTACCACTCGAACTCAAAGGCCCACCTGATAAAATCTCTTAATTACCCGGAATAAATTTGTTGAGCCTCAACCCATATTGCATTGGGCCACCTCTCCACCACAAGTTGATGGACAACAATTTTTCAATTTTTATATCTCTGTTTTCAAAAGTTTCATCTTCCCAAAATATTCTGGATCTGTCTTGCCCCAAATTTAGAACCACTAAATTTCACCATTCGCAAATAGCCAAACGCCTTCACGTCACCACTGCCGACCGTCTCCATCCCGACCACCACTGAATCTCTCATTCTTCATTCAACAGATATGTAAAAAAGTCACATGTGGTGATGTCACCGTATAGATCGATGTGGAGATGTTCAAAGTTTAGATCGGTGTATCTCAGCCGGAAACGACAGAGGGTTCAATGGTGTTTCCCCAATTACACAATGAAAAGTTGCCTTGAATCGGTGTGATAACCGTTTAACTGTTGCCAAAAGCCTAGAAACCGCCACCACCAGTAACCGTAGTTAGTGATGGTTATTTAACGGTTGCCAACTTGCATTGACGCCATTAATAACCGTTGCCAACTTGAAGGACCAGATGGTTGAAGGGGAAGAAAGATAGATGAAGTTGAAAGCGGAAAGGAAGGGGCGGTGACGGAAAAATGACGTGTTCGGTACTCGCCGTTAACTGCAACGTTAAGTTGCTATTTGTATTTATGTATAATGTTTGTCTTTGTTAGGGGGACTAAGCCTAAGATCCCCCAATGTTTGAGGTGCTACCTGCCACATGACTTGTTAGTTTTACCTCAATCTAATTCTAATTCTAATATAATATAATATGACCATCACACTTTATACCCCCTTTCTCCACCCACCTTTCCCACGCATTTTCAATCGAACCGATACAAAACTCCTTAAGACTAAACCACGTACAACAGCTTTTGTTCCCAATGCCAAGAAGAAACATGACTGGATATCTCATGGCATTCGCTTTTGCGGAGAAAATGTCGACATCTTATGGAAGAATATAGGCTTAAGAAGTGGCTTCGTTGTCAACTCTGTCAAGGCCCCTTTCGCTAGAAACAAGACTCTTGTAAGGTCCTTGTGGCCCCAAGGCTTCTTTGTCTTTAGGTGTTCCGTCTTTTTTGCTGTCATATCCGGTGTCTGCTTGCTGTTTTGGTACGCCCAGCTAAAAGCCAAGACATTGGTGGAATCAAAGCTTTTGCCGTCTGTCTGTACCGCCTTAAGCGATTATATCCAACGCGACCCTTTATTTCGGTAAAGTCCGAAGTATTTCTCCTTTGAGCATTACATTGGAGTCATGCTCAGTTGGACCTCATAAGGAAGAGTTCTCATGTGGTGAGGTCCCCACGCTGAAATTACGCCTTCAGCCGCTTTCAAGTTTGAGGAGGGGGAAGATTGTAGTCGATGCTGTTTTGAGTAATCCTACCTTGCTGGTTGCATAGAAGAGAAATTATTCTTGGTTAGGGATACCCTTTTCTGATGGGGGCGTTTTGCAGAAGCATTTATCCACTGAGGAAGGTATTGATAGTCGCACAAAAATCAGGAGAATCGCTAGAGAGGAAGCAGCAGCCCGGATGGGTAGAGAAAGAGACGATGCTGCTCTAGAGGCTGCCAAAACAGGATATACCATTTCCAGTAATGAAATACAAGACGTAGGTGGTGTTGTGAAAAAAGATGTTTTTTTGATGGATGAGAAATTCCGGTGGCAGGACCACCACTGCATGGATGCTGGTGTAGAGTATGATATGAAACATGCGGATTTGGAAAAATCATTTGGTGTAAATATACCTATTGCAGGGGTCAAATTTTGGTCACCTGGTGGACCATCAAAGCGTAAGAGAAAGAAAGTGGTTAACGGGATTGCTGTTGGTATAGCTGCGAAGAAAAGAATTCTGGCGCATAGTGCATCAGCAGCACTTGCATTCTTCCTGGATCCTAGCCTAGTCGACAATAAGGATGGGAATCAGATTGGGGAATCATATTCTCATAATCATATATTACAAGATTCTGATCGTTATCTGCTTCCCCCGGAAGTAGAGAGCAAATCCCTTCTGGAAGGTGACTAACTGCTTATACATTCTTTTATATGTACTGAACTTTTTCATTGTGACTTGAGGTGGCAATTTTAACCAATTTATATGAAAATTGGTGAATAAGGGCTGTGTTTGTTTAATTATGGGTAAAAATATGCACACAATTGAATTAGCTACAAATGAAACAGACAAATGTAGGCTAACGCGCATTCGTATTCATACAATTCGTATTTCTTTTTTATGAGACTGTTGTTTCAATCATACATACTTCCAAAAACTACTTTTTTTTTTGACAAAAGAGTAATAGTGTTGGCGGTTTAGCATGTAGTATGTCAGTTATTCAAACATTCAGTTCATGATAGGGATAAAAATCCCAGCTTACCTGTCCTTTAGTTCATGCTTACAATATCCTATGTTAATATCAGTTATGCTAAACATAGCAATCTATATCCCATCTTAACATCCATATACCCTGTTGCGATTGCTAATGGATTTTTATGCACTTTTTATCTGTTCTGTATATCTTTCATTCTTTCTAGAATCTAGACCCTCAAATATCAGTCGGACAAATCACCACAAAAGATTATTTTCTGTAACTTTCTTTCCTACAGATTGCATTTTTAAGAACAGGGATTGCACTAGGTGTTTGGGACTGGTTCTAAGTCTAAGGTCTTTTGTCTATCTTATCGGCTAGGCCACACCTCTTTGCATTTTTAGAGTTTTTATCTTTTTATGAATTAGAGTATGAGTCATTTCACAAACACACTCGCCATACCTATCTAGAGTCTAATGAGATCATTTCTTTTAATTCATTCAGATGTATGAGACCTTGTTATGACTGGTTCTAAAAATTTTATTATGTTTATTGATATTTTTCATCCGTAACACAAGGTTCTTGCTCAAAACACGCAATGAAATACATCTCATTTTTCATGCCCTGTATGTTTACGTTCCGATCCATATTGATAAATGTATTTAACCATTAATTTGACTATGCGTAAGATCACTTCTCTGATTTTACAAAATTCTTGTCTTAAGTGTGATACTATTCATGAATCCATTCTTGGTAGGGTATAATACACTACAATGATGGTTCATGGTAGTGCACTACAAAGCTGTTAGGATTATCTGACTTCATAACTAATCATTTGATTAACCATATGCCCTCACTTCACTTGTTGTTGGTGGCAAAAACATCATTCTACTTACCATTCCGAGGAGTTATTACTTTTCCTCGAGTGCCTAATTTGTTTGGATGTGTTCAAGACCCGTGGCAAAATAATTCCGACCCTTGTTCTAATGTATGTGTTCTTTTTCCTTGCGTATTCTTGTGTTCAAAAGGTAATCCAACTTCGTAAATATTTTACGTGCGATGGTGTTACTGTTACTTTGCCAAATTTTCCAGCCCGTCATCGAATTCAGTTCCTAGTCGTTCTAAATCTTGTGATACATCAATCTCTATTATTTTAGTTCACATACCAAAGGTTTCTCTACTGATCGGGTACAATTTTATTTGTCCTTTATAAAGACAATAGAAATGTCTGGAATAGGAAATGAGTTGAGTCAGCATATAGAGCTATGACAGATATGTGATGTGAGATGACATAGGTTAAGACTTTAGAAAATCCTTGTAGAGCTAAGATTGATTACATACGACTTGATGGGACTTTATTGCGATAGACTGTCAGTTATCTGTGTAGCCAAGAATTAAGTTTTTATGAGAGGGCCAAAACATATTGAAGTTGATTGTCACTTTATTAGAGATTTAGAGACCAGGTTGTGGGGACAAAGGCTCCTCATCAATTTTGTTTGTCAGGACCAAATATTAAGTTGCATTCATTCTCACAAAACCATTACAAAAATCCCCCAGACTTTATTTACAACCTCTCTAGTATAAGTGTATAACCATGTAATCACGTGTATGTGTGTGTATATATATTAAATCTATTTTGTTTAAAAGTGACACATAATTATGAATTGCTTAATTATGTAGATGAAGACATGGAAACCAAGCAGCAGCTGAGCCCCCCTTCTCAAGGTTCAATTTACCCAAATGACAGGGGCATGGGGGATCTGTGGTCATTCTTAATAGTTGGTCCCATCCAAAAGATTAAGTCACATCTTGTCCCAAAAGTTGAAGGCATTGTTGGTGAACTTGTTGAAGGGGCTGGGGAAAACACAGTAGGAATTGAGAAAACGCTTCCTATTATTCTCGATTCTGTTCATTTTAAAGGTGGAACATTGCTGTTACTCGCATATGGCGACAATGAGCCAAGGTCAATTCCACTTCTCTTTGATGATAATTTTTAATGATAATTATAGTGTTTATTGCTTAAGACTGGTCTATTTCAATGCCTAAAGGCCAAGCTGAAACTACCGTACAATAAGAAACAAGTTGAAATAAATTGTAAGAAAACGCGTTATCCGTTTAGTCTTGTCAACACAATCAATCAAGTTGTTACTGTGTTTCTTCCAAGCATACATCTTGACTTCTTTTCTTCAAACTTCGCAACTTATGAATGTTAGGCTTATTTTCTATTTATTTTTTCCTTAGTCCTACAGGAATGAACCGTTATATTCATGCTTTGATTCCACTAAACAGTCAGACCTTGGAGGTGGGCTGTGGTTGGCATGTTACGTGATGCCAAGAATATGGTTTAATTACTAGTTTATATATCCATGGCGGCACAAGAAAAATATATTGAATTTGTGATGGTGGCAGGGGTGAAAGTAAGTTCATTAATTTGAACAGTTATTACTCTTTCATGCTGAGTGTAGCTTTCCAAAGTGAAGTGGTAAATTAATAGTTTTGTACAATCATTAGACCGCCTCACGCCCTCACTGTTTATGCACTTATGTATTTAGAATACATCATGTTTCTTCTGATGATCGCATAAATAATCTCATTAGCGTATGCGTTTTTTTTCTGATATTTTCAGAGAAATGGAGAATGCAAGTGGACATGTGAAGTTTCAAAATAATTACAGTCGCGTGCATGTACAGTTGAGTGGCACTTGTAAGATGTGGGGATCGGATGTAACATCTGAAGACGGTGGCTGGTTGTCTACAGATGTTTTTGTGGATATATTGGAGCAAAAATGGCATGCCAATCTTAAAGTTGTGAATCTCTTTGTTCCGGTAAGGTATATATTATTAATTTGGCTGGCTAGAAAAATTACACAATAAATTCATTCTGTTTAACCAAGTTATGAGTTTCTCTTTTTGTTGTGTATAGCTCTTTGAAAGGATTCTAGAAATTCCTATTGCATTCTATGAAGGAAGAGCTAGTGGTGAGGTGATTCATTTGACACTCTCTACATGTTCATTTTGCACTTTTACGCATCAAATCTCATTGTTGTTAGGTAGTTGGTATTCGTGCATATCAATCCTTCGAATTTCACGAGCAAGAAAGCAATTGAGCAGTCATTGTTGCTTGTATGATTAAATTTTAATTGGTTGTGTATTGAATTATTGATGTTGCAGGTTCACATATGCATGTCAGAAGGAGAAAGTTTCCCAAATCTTCATGGGCAACTTGATGTGACAGGGATGGCTTTTCAAATATTTGATGCACCATCATCCTTTTCTGTATGTACCAACTTCACTTCACTTCACTCACTTCACTTCTTATTCATCATATCACTTTTAGCTTGACAAATGGACACCATTCACCTCCCGCTTTGTAGGATATATCTGCCAGCTTATGTTTTCGGGCTCAACGTATATTTTTTACACAATGCGAGTGGCTGGTTTGGCAAAGTTCCTTTAGAGGCTTCTGGAGATTTTGGAATTGAACCGGAGGAAGAGAGAATTTCACCTTATGTGTCAGGTTTAGGTTTTTCTCACTCCACTTAACCCCTCACCATTAGTTCATGAGTTTAAGTGTTTGAAGATGATTATAGCCTCATGGTATTCTGTTAAAGAATCATAGCTAACTCTACACTTAAGCCCCAAATATACTTGCAAGAAATTCCTATTTAAGCTAAAATGTTATAACATTTTAGCTAGTGTTATAACATCAATCATGAGTTGATTACAGTCTACACTCTACAGACCTATTTACATGTCTTTTATGCCTAATGTTACTTATCTATTCTTTTTTTTTTTTTTTTTTTTGCTTTTCTTGGTAGCAGTCAATGATATTTGCCTTTTATGCCTTATGTGACTGACTATTCACTCCTCTCTAGGTTCCTTCTGTGGAAGTGAATGATCTCATGAAAAGTTTTCAAAATGAAACCTCTACTGTTTCCGGTATTTGGTTTTCTTTAAGATCTTTAACCTTAGTCGTTTCATTTATTAAACTAGTTTGTGGGTTAAAGTAGAAAAAATAATTAAGAGAATTTACTTGGTGACACAAAGAAGAATGTTGATGAGGTGGTATTTAATGTGTGTTGTTCGCATGGCAGTTTGGCAGGGTGTGTGACGGCTGTTTTCAATTGTCAAGGACCTTTGGATGCGCCTGTATTTGTTGGAAGTGGGTTGGTGTCAAGAAAAATGTCTAGTTGGGTTGCTGAGGATGATGTCCCTACATCAGCTGCTTATGAGGCAATCATGAAAAATAAAGAGGCTGGTGCGGTGGCAGCATTTGACAGGGTCCCCCTGTCTTATGTGTCAGCTAATTTCACTTTCAACACTGATAATTGTGTAAGTTCTCTCTCTCTCTCTCTCTCTCTCTCCTCTCTCTCTCTCTCTCTCTCTCTCTCTCTCTCTCTCTCTCTTCCATATACAAGTATAAGTCAAAACATTCTTCAATAAGTACAACGTGTATACATTGCAGGTTGCAGATTTATATGGAATCAGAGCAACTCTTGTTGATGGTGGTGAGATTCGTGGGGCAGGGAATGCATGGATCTGTCCAGAGGTACTTACAATTTAATAAACAAGAGGCGAATCACATTGTATCATGAAAATTAACATCTCTTGGTTTTCATCGTTATCTTTTTATTTCCTTCTTTCCAACTTATACAGTTTATCTATTTCTATTTGAAACTTAATTGGATATTTTTGTGTCTTTTCAAGGTGAGGTTGATGACACGGCAATGGATGTGATTTTTTCTGGAAAGTTTATGCTTTGATTAATAATGGATCAATATGTTCCTGGTTATAATCATCTTGTACCCTTTAAATTAGGGGATTTGAATGGAGAAACAAAACTCTCAGGCTCATTGCTCAAACCGTAAGGCTTCAAGAACATTTTATTATTGTGTACAATATTATTAACTAGATGTGGCAATATCGACCCGTGGGTTCTTTAATAGGATGGCAATGAGTTGGGTTTGGGACGGTAATACCCGTCCCATACTTGATTGTAAAATTGTTTCTTATATCTGGTTCAACCCTGTTACTCATTACCCATTAGGTTCTCTAGTTTCCCTATGTGTATTCATGATCCTCGTTGATAAACTTATGTGGTCAGTGGTTTATAATTACCATCGGGATTTCCATAATCTGAAACACAATTTTAGACTCACCCAAAACCCTCTTGAAATATCAAATTCTCAAGTACAATTCT
>JAUTDX010006068.1:0-15954 GCA_030844895.1 Ambrosia x helenae
TTGAGAATGATTGGAATTTGCAGGTACTGAGGCTTAATGAAGTTATTTGAAGCTTAATATGAAGGTTTGGAAGCTAGACAAGAGATTGGAAGGCCATGGATGCAATTCCAAGTGAAAGTGTGAAGAAAAGAAGAAATTTCGAGTTGGAGTGCAAGGTAAAATGCCTATGAGCGCACCGTGCTCTGATCCCGGCGCAAACAGAAGGTTGTAGAAGTTTGGTTCTCCCCAGCGCAAGCTGAGGAGGTTACCAGCGCCATTTGATGACTTGTCGTTAGGGTCATGCAAAAACCTAAATAACCTAGGTAGCTAGGGTAAGTCAGGTATCGAATCCACGAGGAGCATGTGGTTAGTATTACACCTTTGTTTGGCTACTTAAACTAAAATAACAAAACTAGATTAAAAACTGATTTTGGATTTGACTGATTTAGTAAAACAATATACAAGAAAGATAATCAAGCTCCAGGTTTCAGGTTAAGATTCCACACAAACTTGTTTAATTAGTTGGAAACCACATAGACATAGTCTTGTATATAGTTTAATCAAAGTGATAATTAAACACAAGTTTTAATAATAACTCGTACAATCTAATTACCAAATCATAAATGCCAAATACTCTCCTAATTATTAAACTGCTCACGATGCAAGAAAACTGAATGCGAATGACAATAGATAAATATTTAAAACATAAACGACTCTTTAAATCAAATAAACCACAAGTGTTCTCAAAGCGTCAATAAGAAAACAATCCAAAAACTAAATCAAACAAAGTTTTATGTTTAACCTAAGCAAACCATACACCCGAGATGATCACACGATTAGCTGCGCTGCATTTTAATGTTGATTCTCTTCTTGATGTGGGGGGAGCTCCAAGGCCGCTGCCTTGCGTCCTCCTTATCCTCCAAATTCCTGCCGTCCCTAGGCAGCCAAAAGGCTACTGCCGTCGGGGTTCCTCTCGTCCCCAGAATAATATCTCCCCTAATTGTTTTTGTACATCCTTTACAGTTGTCGACCTAGATTTTTTGTGGGCTTACACCAAGTCACGGCCCAATATTTTTTCGTTATATTGCAGCACAACTAAAGGTCAACCACAATCTATCTTTGTCTATTTCGGTTCATGAGCTATAGTCCACATTAAGCCCAATAATTAATAATTTGATTTGTGAAATGTGAAGTCCAAATTGTTGCTACAGCCATTTAGTCACGTAAACACTTGCCAAACAAAATGTACACAAATAAATAACTAAAAGTAAATTAAAAGATATAATAAAAGACATAAATGCTACAAATATTAACACTTTAGAGGGGGCGTTCACCAACATATCAGCGAGCAGGTTCCCAAGTAAAATGTAACAAGAAGAATTATCTTTCATTAGTATTTATGTACTTGAGGTTCTCATTTCTAATTAATCATTCAGAAATAATAAGCAACAAAACTAGAGTGCTATTTTACAATTGTTTTTCTAAGTGTGTTTATTTGTGAATTTGTGTGTTCATTGTGACCTTAACACTTTTACAATTGGTATCACAACCATTTTGGTTCTAGTGTTTTTCATTCTCTTCATGCGGAGCTTCAACTAGTTGGTGGTGTAAAGAAGTTGAACAACATGAACTCTAATACTTGGTCTACGTGTTTGATGTCATATCTTCAAGGCCATGATTTTGTGGGAGGTCATGAACGTTCGGATACTATATCGCTGTTGCATGAAGATCAAAATGGAGTATTGAAGAATTGGAAGGTTTAAGCCGGTAAATCTCTTTTTATATTGAAGATACATTGAAGATGATGTCTTGGAACATATTCATGACAACTGCTACTTCGAAGGAGGTGTGGGATACCTTGGTAACAGTATTTTCTAAGAAAAATGATTCGAAGTTTCTACCTTAAAAAGTGAATTATTATCCGTATCTCAAAGGGATTTATGTCCACAAAATTAAAACGTTGTGCAGTGAAATCGGAGAGCTCGATCCGCAGTCCAAGATAGGTGAGGCACAAAGAAATGATTATTATAGACGGTTTAAAGCAGAATACCAAAGTTTTCTAGTGGCTATCTAAGGGTGGCCGCAGCCAACCGTTGCTAAATTTAATAACTTGTTAGCATCTCAGGAAGCCCTAGTAAGCAGTATGGGAAGATGTCTGTTAGTCTAATGTTGAAGACAGATTCTAAAGCCCTATATGCCAAGCATAAGCCCATGGGTAAATGCCATATAAGAGCTTCTTAAATAAATCCAATCGCCCAACAATTATGAGATGTAGCCCAAAAAGGGGGTCCAGAAGGGATTAGAGAGAAAAGAAACGAGGGAGATTAGGGACATCACAAATTCAAAGAATCAAAGTTAGCGACTACCATATCGTTGTAATTCTTATGGTCGCAAAGCCCACAAAAGATATCCAGAACACCAATCTGTGGAACCATAGTGTGCCATGTTGGATACGATAAGTTGCAACTGATGATGGAGAAGAGTTTGGTTATTAGGCTGTCTAAACTTAAAGTTAACTGAAAGATAATTTGTGTTGGCTGTCAATACGGTAAATCCCATCAAAATCATTTCACTCTTCAAGTTATCAAGCTAATCAACGTTGATGTTGATACATTTAGATGCTTGTGGACCTGCTAAACACGCTTCAATAAAAGGTCTAAGTATGCGATAACGTTTATTGATGATTATTCCCGTTACACTTGGATATACTTTATAAAAGAAAAATTTGAGGCACTTTGCAAGTCTAAAGAATTCCAGGCAAAGCAGAAAAGGAAACTGGTTGCAAGGTGGGCTGCTTAAGTCTAACGACAGTGAATACTTGTCTGTATGTTTTTTCCCTGCTTTAAGGAAACTACCCCTATTTCTAAGCGGCTATAAATTTTTCAAACATTAATATTAAAAAAAAGACAATCATAAAGACAGCATTTTATTCTTTTAGTTCGAGTTTAGTATTGCTAATATTTTTTATTTTAAAAAGTTGATGTGTTACACGATTAATAATATTTAAGGGTGAGCGATAACTGTACCGTTAACCGAAATCTAACAAAAACAGACGAAAACGAACCTATATCAACTGAAAATAGAATTAACCAAAAATCAAATTAACTAAAAATTGGTTATCGGTTTTGCTGTACCCATAGTTAGCTAAAACTACCAAACCAAACCGAATCAATATATATTCTTATCTTTTATTGTCCATTTCAATAAACCAAACCAATTAACCGATTGGTTAATAAGATTAATTAACCGTTGACTTCAGTTTTGTTTGAGGCTAATAATAATTTAATTAAACCGAACCATGCATATCCGTAAAGTAGGGGTGTTCTTTTTAACCGATAACCAATAACCTAATCGAAACCGAAGTGACCCGACCTGAGAAACTACCTTAATCGATTAACCCGAACCCTATTAAGTGCATATCCGAACCCGACTAGCGGTTAGTTTTGTATAATTGGGGTTGACCCGAATAATTCAAAAACAAATAAATGATTCAGTTTCCATATTTTTATGTATATCGGAGTAGTGTTTTTGTAGCCAAATTTGCAACTAAATATTGTAGCACATGTTGTGGTTTTATTTTACATATATTGTAGCCCAAATGAATAAAATAACGCAACCCAAATGGTTGGAAATTTGTAACTCAAACACCCGAACCATTAAATCGATAACCATTTAACCCGACCTGAAAAACCTGAACCCGATTAACCCCATAACCGATAACCATTTAACTGGATTGGATCGTTATCGGAAATATTTTCACAACGGAAAACCCAAATAACCCGATAACCGAAAAACAAACCCGATGAACACCCTTACCGTAAAGTGATAGTGTTTCGTGCCACATCATGCGTAAGCTCCGATAGTATCTATAAAAATGGGAAATTTCCTTAAAAAAATGGAATGGGATGCAGAAAACAACAAACCATACCAAATCCAAAATACAACACATTTCAATTAAAATAAACATAAATCTTTTCACCCAAATCAATTTCTTTAAGAATGATTGGTGCCACCAAACTCTCACACAATTTCAATGAATCCACACCATTAAAGATCCATTTTGTCCCACAACATGCCATCATTATCATAACATAATCGAATAATAAATAATATTTTGTGCCAAACAAAACAAAACAAAAAGCAAATCAAATCATATCATATCAAATCAAATAACAAAATAAACATATAAACATACTAAACATACTATCTCTCTCTTTTGTCCTATTTTATGTTCCATTCTTTCACTATCTTTGTTGTTCTGTTCCTAGTTGGTACTTGTACACCACATTGACCACCACCACCTCCGGTAACCCTTTATCTCATCTGGGTATTTATTACTCTAATCTGTTTGTTTGACCATTATTTATAACTTTGTTCTTTAGCTACTTAAGTTAGAGTGAAATTAGGCCTTTTTATTTTTTGAAATCTTGGATTGGTTAGGGAAAGTTATGAAGAAATGATTCAAGACTATAATAAATTTATCAAGTTTAGAGCTTTATCCAGATCCCATGTCTAATATTGCAATTGCAAATTATAAATTTTTTTTTTTTTTTTTTTTTTTATTTTTGGATATTCATTTTTTTTTGGTTTTTTTGATATTGGAATTTTGAGCCTAAAAGACCAGATTCGAATTTTGAAATAAATTTTCTAGTTTTACTTATGAATTAAATAAGTTTTGTAGTATTAGATATGAAATAATTTTGTAGTATTCTTATGAATTAAGTAAGTTTTTTTTTTTTTAAGTTTAGAATTTTATGTTGAATTTTCATTTATTTGGGATTGATATTAGTATTTGGATAACCTAAGAAACCAGATTTAAATTTTGAAATAATTTTTGTAGTACTAGTTATGAAATTATATAAGTTTATTGATTAGAATGTTTGAAGAAATGATTCAAGATAACAGTATTTCATCAAGTTTAGAACTTTATACACATCCCATTTCTTAGGTTGCAATTTTTGAAATAATTTTTTTGGTATTAGTTATAACTTTATATTGTTTATTAGAGGTTTTCTGTCTCTTTTCACTTGTGGTTCAGAGATTTTTAATCTTCAAGTTTGGTATGATATTGTGAACAACCGAACGGTAACTGAACAAGCCAAGTCAAAAACACTGAATTGTTTTGAGAAAAACCTAAGGTTCAGTTATGGTTGTTTTGTGTTTTGTAGCCTAGTTTTCTGATTCTGTTATGATTATATTATGATTATATGTGCATAAATAACAAGTTTGCAAAAGGCGCTAGGCGGGCGGTGAGGTCCACCTAGGGGCTAGTTGGACTAGTCAGGAGTAGGCGAAAATTAGGCGGAATTAGGCGTTTTGGTATTTATACGTATTATATATATATATACACACACACATATATACAACAAATTTAGGTGTTTTTTTGAAAATATGTTAAGATATATACACATAATACTTAGGAATACTTAGATATATACACATAATACTAAGAAATACCTAGAAATACTTGAAATTTAAAAAAAAAATAATAAAGTTTATAATAAATACCTACTAAAATAAATAAAAAAACAATTGCAAGAAATACGAACGTTACATCACAATAGAAGGTAGACGGCAACAAGCTGCGCCGCCTAACTGTCGCCTAAAGGCCAAAACGCCCAGGAAACCGACTATGGCTAAATTCCGATATTGTCTTCAGCCTAGCGCCTAGGCGGCCGCCTAGGACGCCTTCTGCAACACTGATAAATAACTTATGAAACCGAACCAAACCAAACAGTTTTCATATTTTTTATTATATATAGCCATATAGGTTTATAGTTTTGACTTGCCTCTCCTCTCTCTCTTTTGTAAATTAACAGATTTTGCTTTTGTTTTTTTACTTGATCAACTTTTGGACTTATTAACTGAAATGCACTTGAATTGACACATCCACATCGGCAGTTAAACGAATTAAACACCAAACGGCCTTCCCCCTGTAACCAAAAAGCTGAAATCATGGTTATGAATATCTAAAAACTAAAACATTAGTTATAGGTGGAAGATAAAAATTGATTTTTTGCTAATTATAATACCAACAGTCATGATCTTTCTCTTATCATAAACGAATCCCATGAGATTTTTCTATCTTTAAAGATTATATTATGCTTTATTAATCAAGCTTGTCACTAGCATATTTGATGAATTTGCATAACTATGATAATATATATAATGTTTGGAATTATATAATAATGCAAAATGATAAACTTATATAATCAATGGTGGGAATAAGATGCAAGGAAATTGCAGAAAGTGATCTTTTGAAAAAGCTAAGTTCTTCTGTGATGTGTCACTTTTGTTGAACAAAGAATCTTATTCGGGCAATATTATACTAAAAGAAACTAATAAACGAATCGATATATTATACTCTCATTTCGGTAAGTTAATAATATTTATTTAAACCATCAAGTATGCACCTTCTTGCTTTTTATTTACATATATATAATGTATGTGTGCATGTATATATAGACTAGAACAATAATATTTCTAGTTTGCAGATAAGCTTTTGTATCTAGAACGATAAGGAAACCGTAAAGAAAGCAAGAAGCCATGGCTGCAGTCTCTCAATTGCAAAGGCATTTTATTGAGTACACAACATCTCTGTATAACGAGGTTGTAACTTGTAACGTCTTTTAAAATGAATAATTTTGTGAAAAAGTTCATAGGTTTTTTTTTTTTTTTTTTTTTTTTTTTTTTTTTTTTCGAGTTTCATATGGGAAAATGGATTTTGTTTTTTTTTTTCTATATTTTTTTTATTAATTGTTGATTTTTGGATGTTTTTAGGGATATCTCGATGATCAATTCACACAACTTCAGAAACTGCAAGATGAGAGCAACCCGGACTTTGGGGTGAAGTGGTGTCCCTTTTCTTTGAGGACTCGGAAAAGCTTCTTACAATTTGGCAACTGCTCTGTAAGTTTGTATTTTAACTGATCAGAGATCTTTACTCAAGGTATATTAGATGCTCATGATCTGTTTCCTATCATGATATTTCTTTTGACTTTTAATAAAAAAGTCAACAGAAGATTGTGGATTATAAACAGGTTGATTCTCATGTTCATCAGTTCAAGGGTACAGTTCCAGGTATTATGCCCGTATAATAGTGACAAAATGCCTGCGTTTGTTTCGTTACCATTTAAAAAGCTAAGATTTTTTTTTTTTTTTGGATTTCCTTTTGGTAATTTGTCCATAACAGCATAGGAGCACAACGAGTCACAACCGTGTGTGTTCACTTCAGAAACTACTGTGATGAGCAAAACCTTGAGGGGTGAGTAACTTTTTCTCATTGATCATGTTGATAAATAGTCTTGATTTACAGTTTATGTAGACTTCCTCAATATGAGAAAACGTAATCTTCAGGGGTGGCGTAGTGGTAAGCTCTTGACCGCTAGTCAAGTGCCTAAATTATAAGTCAACTCGAATAACAAGATTCTTGTTATGTTATCACTTTCTAGCTTTGAGACTTCCCGCTTTCCGTTCTCTTTAAGATGCATATATGATGTCAACCAAATGATACTTTTTTCTACTTAATGCCTTCTCTTTGATTAAAGAAGTCAATGGTTCTGAAATCAGTTACCGTTTGATGGTCAAACTTGTATTGTCCAAATATGTAGTTATTTTATACGTTGTATAAATTCTAACACCAATTCTTTTCCAACTGATATTAGTTCTTGCATGCCTTATTAAATTACCGATTTTCTCTCAAAAGTTTGTTGTATGTATATCAATTCTGAAATTGGAAGTTGTTTGTTTGACCTTCAAAGTCAAAGCATCAAAATACTGATATTATCAATAGTTGCTTTCTAAATTTGATGGCATGTGATGGCTGCAGGTGTTTGCGGTGTCTGCAGCAACTGAACCACGAATACATTCTTGTTAGGAACAAACTTGAAGCCTTGTTTAGGGTACGTTTACTCATTGTAGTTTTGGGTTATCATATCTAACTCGTAACACATGGGTTTAACGGGTCCATATCTAACTCGTTTATTGTGGCCTGGTTGAGTTGTTTAACCCATTTAGTTAAACGGGTCATATCCAAGTTGACCAGTTTAACTTGTTAAATTAAACAGCTTGACCCACCAACCCGTTAAACCCATGTATTACAACCTCTTAACACTTTTACAACTTACTCACAACCTGTCACCTATTTGACTCGTTTAGATGAATGGGTTAACCTTTCGGTTACTAAGATTTTAAGTATGTTTATGGTTGATGTATTTGACACAAATAATTGAATAAATATGGGTTGTATTTGGGGTGACTTGTTTAACGTATTTAATTAAACGGGTCATATACATGGTGACATGTTTAACCCCTTTAATATATATATCTTGACCCGCTAACCTATTTACCCACACATTACAACCCGTTTAAAAAAATTTACCTTGATTACAACTCGCTAACCTGTCAACAACATTTGACTTGTTTAGATAAATTAGTTGAACTTTTTGGGTACAAGTTTTATGCGTGTGCGGGTATTGACTGACGTCTATGACACGAATAAATACAAGCGTGTTTGGGCTCAACAAATTTAATCCACCAAACCTCAAGAGTTCATATCATAGCTGCTACTAACTAGTACATAGTAATTTACATAACTACCCTTGTGTATGATACAGTTGGAGCAACAAATCTTGCAAGCTGTGGATCAATCCCTATGATGGAATAGATTCGTAATTCCCCGAGTCCAATGATTTCCGTATTGGAACCTAGCGCGTAGAAATTATGTGAATAACATTACTATTGTCTTTCATTTGAAAGTTTATAATTATGATCTCGTATCAACTATCGACATGTTATGGCGGTTTATGCTGCTTTAGTGGTTGCTGTACTGTTGTGTTTTTTTGTAGAGGAGTCAATGATGATGGTTTCTGACTTTGGGTGTCCTTTTTTATGTTATCTAGACTTGATTTTTTGCTGCAAAATGATATTGCATAATCCTTGTAATTGTTTTGTGGTGGGTGTAAAATTTTAGTTCTAGCATTTTATTTTATTTTTTTGTTTATTTGATGGTATTAAAGTGAGGTGATTTGGATGGGCGGAGTTACATATGTTTTATATAGTATCTGAAACTCGTTTTTCATGTTTTAGTTATGTATTCGACATTTGTATAACACCGAGTTGATTATTTTTTTAAAAATGATTTCTAAGATGATCCCAAACATTGAAACAACACTAGTACACAAAAGTGGCTCTTGTACATCAAATTACTGATATAAAAATTATTGGGAATTCAAGTGTTTGCACTCATTTAAGTTTATATTTTTAAATAAAATTAATTGGAGATCAGATGAATACTATTTCCGATTAATCGCTAGACAATGGGTTGCAGATTCCAAGTTCAGAACAGTGAACCGAATCGGTAACACAGTTTTTAAAACCGTTAACCTTGAACCTAACCGTATAAATCTCAAACTGACTGAACCAGCCGATCGATTTGCTTTGAGCAGTTCAGCCATGTTTACCAATTTATGAACCATGAGAAACCAGCAACCTTTTTGAATACTTCATCTTTTTAAGAAACTCATAACTAATCTACACAAAATGCTACCAACTTTCCATGGCATCTCAGTAACTAAGCACTGCTTTAAACAGATATATGACTAAAACTTTAACTTTTAATCTCTTGCATCGCGGGGTGACGACATATATATGAACTTGAGTTTACAAAAGAGTCCTCATGACAAAACAACCTTTCGCAAGCTTCTCACAAAAAAGAGCATGTATAGAAGAATGGAGGGCTCATAAGAACTGCTGTGTGATGTGTGTGTGTTAATATTTGGTTACATTTCTGATTGTCAACTGTTCAATCTCCAATCATAAGGCTGATAAACCACTTTTAATTGAGTACATCAAGCAATTCCATAAGATACGAGTCTTTTTCAATTCTAAGTACATTGCTGCATGTTTCAGTATCTCCGCTCATTCTTTCCGAAATCCACACTATACCTGACAAATTACAAAGAAAAAAGTTGGTTTTTTCATAGGTGAAAAACATATGATGCAGGTTAAATAATAAGTTGAGAACTGCGAAAACAACATAATGCAGTAACAACGCATATCTGAACTTTGTTTGGTTATAAACTATTGAGCCAACACATTATAGATGCGCTCCATTTTCATGTTTTGTTTAGGATTTTGTAATTTGGCACTACCTAACAAATTTAGGGGCGAGTTCATTTAAATACATTTGACGAGGCCGCATAAGTACATGTACATAAGCTTCAAGAAAATGATAAAATTGAAAAATGGGTTAGTTATCTCTCCCTGAATTAAAATCCACATATACATCTATTTATGCATATAGTGTATCTGCACATATGTATTTAGACAAATGACTATAGATACCACATAAAAGTAAATCTTAAACATATTGAAATTTACATGCATTCTAGTCAAATTATATACTAAAATAGTAAAGTGTAAAAGTGGTTCTCAACATATTATTAGTCTTGAAGTAAACTCCCCCCTCCCGTCTCCCCCATGTATGTATAGTGGTGAGTTCAAATGAGAACCAATGAATATTTAAGAACCATAGTTACTAGCGATTTCACAAATTGTGTATTCACCGTAACGGTTCCTATACGTTTTGTGGTTCTCAATATATATATGGGGATGAACAAAATAGAGAATGAAATATGTCATGCCAACTCTCTCACTTTCTCATGAGTTATGCCATGAAAAATGAAAACTACAGCTCATTGTATCAACTTTTAGACATACAAAAGACTACTGTTATTTGTAACTAAACAAAACACTTTGCTAATTAGAAAAGGTAGGCTAATATAATAACATTTCTTTTATAACTTACCAATTGAGTATTTTATAACTGAAATGGACATGGAGTCCAAATGAAGTACAAATGCCCCACTTTGTAAGAAATCAGAAGCAGCCTCCATCAATTCTCGGTCGATGTTTTTTAGGAGAATAGCATCGAAGAGCAGGAGCTGATCGATTTCCAGTAACCAACGCAAAGTGAATAAAGGCTCGAGATAAGGAAGAGCCACCTGAAATATTAATATAATTTTGAAACTCGCGTTATCTAGTGTTGATTAGTAAAATAGGCAACAGTCATATTGCCATAATAAAAAGAACTCTAAACACAATAAATCAACTCATTATATGAACGTAAGTTGAATGTGTTACCTTAAAGCGCTTGTCAGATATACTAAAAGGCTTGCTGAGAGCATATGGAGGTCTCTGGTTAGCTCTTAAAATGCCGTTTTGAATATCTGAAAGCGAATAAGCACAACCGCCAATAACATATTTGAAGTCATTATACATGCTCCTTCTATCCAATGCTCCTTCTGGATGACCCCACACAAGTATTGCATGAATTGTCATCAGATTGTATAGATTAATAAAGAAGGCAAGTCGTTCTTCCTTAGACGTTTTATATAGGTCCAGTCTTTGAAGTTCTTCTGCAATCCTTAAGTACCTATAATGGATGGATGCTATAATTCAATGCCCATGCACTGATCAAAGTATCAAACATAAACTTTATCTACTTCACCACATCTGATCATTTTGACTTAAAATAACAAGAAAATCATAGAGGTGGCAAACCCAGTGGTCAGTGGGTTGTCTAACGGGTCAAAACCATAATTTTCGCAAGGTCTGATAGAGTTGACCAAAACATATTTTGTCCAAAATTTTTATTATATTTTTTCTGTTAACAATTAGTGTCTCAAAATGATCATAGTTTTTTTACTTTTTTTTTATTTATGACTTGACCCGTTAGATAAAAAACATACCCCAGTTGAAATCTCCACCTCTAGAAAACAAAATCACTTCTACCCGAACACTCAAAAAATTGATTATAGCGACTAGTACTTGAGATAATTTGTTTGAACGTGCATCCAAACCGATCCTGTAGTCCAATGAGATTCTTTAGAACTTAAGAGCACTAACTAAACCTTGCAAACTCCTCACTCCCATGAAAACTTCTATACGCAACGTGCTTTCCATCTTCTGATGTGTAGGCATCAAGGATGGCATATAGCAAAAATCTCAGCCTATGTGAAAGTTTTACAAGATTCTGTCGCTTCCGTTGGATAATACCCCTTGGAATGTTTTGACATTGACTTATCACAGGATCTTGATCCAAAAATCGGTAAAGGTGATTTCCATCTTCAAAAGTATTCTCACTAGGTTTATGCACACAATATTGTAAAGAATATATTAGCTTCTAATAAGAAACAAGAAATAAAAAAAAAGATATTAAGAGCAACAAGGAATGCGTGCTCAAGGAAAGAGTGCTCACTCCAAAACATGCCGGAAGAAAAGCTCTTTAGCAAGCTTGCGAGCGAATTCAATAGCCTGTTTGAAAACAAAGAAATATTTAGAACACAAGCAATTGGATGCGGCTGGGGGCTGGGGGCTCGCGCTCTTGTACAAACGCATCATAGCAGAATGTTGCCCTTTCGTGATCTTGTACAAACGCATGCCAATTGGATGCGGCTGGGGGCTCGCGCTCTTGAGTCCTTTTCGAGTGTAAACTATTGTAAATGAATAAGTATGTAGCTAATTCATGAATATGCTTCTATTGTGTTCCAAGAAAATGGCATGATTTTGTACAAGATCACATGAAAAAGCAAGCAAGTTTATGTATTTCAGCATAAATAACATACAACTATCATTGAAGTACTTTTAGGGGAGATATGTTTTTCAAATCTCACAGTAAATAATAAATATTTCAAGTAATGCAAATTGAGTAAAGAAAAAAGTAGAATACCACTTCTCTTCCAAAAGCTGATCTTCTGATAAGAAATCTACAGCTTCAGAACCCAGAAAGCAACTGGTTACCCTGCGAAATTTATAAAAACGATCCTTAACAACAATCGATTTCTTCATCTTCCGAACAATAACCGCTAGTTCATCTATACCACCCACAGTAGACACATCATCTTCCCCTGAAAGTGTGTAGAGGAACTTGAGTGATGGCCCTTCATTAGTTACATACTCTATTTTCTTTTCAAGTTGACCCGATTCATCCAAACGCTTTAACTCTTCAACCCGTCAATAAGAAACTGATTAAAAAACACTTTTGGGACATCGGATGAGCCTGTCATATCTTCTATCTCAACTTTCTACTTGGGTATAATATCTATATTTATTTCAGAATACCTAAGCCGCCTCTTACGCAGAATTTTCTTGCTTCTTTCACTTTTCACACCCTAACTTTGTATATAATAAAATTCTTCTTTAGATTTGCTATTAATTCAGAGAGACTCGAGAAATACCTCCTTCTGTTCAGATTTTTGTAATTTGATATACTAATTAAGCTTAGACTCGAGAGACTCCATCTAGATTTCTCTGGTGTTGTATGACTAACTTGTTTGGCTATCTGCTTTAATTGAAGCGTTGCTGCTGCTACTGCTGCTGCTGTTGTCTTTTTCATTAGAATCATTATCAGTTCCTCTAGAAAGATGACGGAAAATGTTGGACGCTGCACAAAATTTACAAACTTTGTGAGAACTGAAGTTTTTTTCGGCCTGACACAGTTTCAGCTTCCACATTAAGTTCTCGAGTTCCATAGGCACAAGACTATCTTCTTTCTTACCAAAATTATTATCTGCTGGGTCGGTTTTCATATCCCCTTTTTCTTTAAAGGGTGAACTTTCGCCATCTTTGCTAGAAATGTGGCATCGCTAACATCCTTGGATTTCAATTCTATAGTTTCATAACATTGGTGTTGACTATGGTAGTTTTAGGAGATTGTCCTGTATCATTCTTGTCTTCCACATGATCCAATATCTCACCCTCTTCGGCATTATAATCGTGTATAGCATCACATACAAAACTACCTTTTCATGGTTTACCCCTTGAATACGGTTCACCACGAGCAAGATCATTGATCGAGTTCTCAGAACTTGATAGCCTAGATGGAGAAGACGATGAGCTGCTAGTAGTAAAATTATCTTCTCTTCCCCCCGCGCTCTTAACTCAATATCATCTGCAGTACTACTAGTGTCATCTACTACGCAATTACCCTTCTCCCGGTCTCTTCTATTGAATATCTTCTTCACCAGTGAGATTATTGATCAAGTTCCCTGAATTTGAGAACAGTCTTTGAAGACGATGAGCTATTATCACTAAAATTATCATCTTCCTGACCGCTTATCTTAATACCAGCTGCAGTAGCATTAAACATAACATCATTTGCCGAGTTACCCTTCCCCAGATCTTCTTTTTGAATATCTGGTTCATCAACGCGAGTACTAATTGATTCTCAAAAATTGAGGGCCCAACTGAAGAAGATGTATCTTCTTTTCGAACATCAGATTCACCACCATGAGTACTAACTGAGTTCTCAGAATTTGAGAGCCTAACCGAAGAAGAAGATGTAATGTCATCAGACAACTTATCATCTTCCTGATTTCTTATCTCCATATTATTTGAAGTAGACTCGATTTCTCTGCGTCCGCCAAATGTCCTCTTACTAGAAATACCATTTCTTGTTCATGGCATGACAAAGTTTTTTGCTGTTGTTGTTGAAGGCTTAATAATCTTGATCATCTTCATGAACATAAGGTGCTTGTTCTATGCGTTCTTCACCGTCATCATAATAGTTCCCACCCTTTCATCATCTGATAAATCAGTCGTAGTAGGAACATTAATGTTATGATCTGCCTCCTTCGCATTCTAGGAGCTGGAAAACCCATTGGTTCTTCCTCAGTTGAGTTTTCCTTCTCCATAATAATACAAAATTTAGCAAGCAAACTCAAAACTAATGCATAACCACCCAACTGCTACTACGACAGTTGTGAATTCACTAGACGAAAACTGTCAAAAAAACCAAGAACATCAAATTTGTGTAATAGTCAGTGCCATCAAAATATCATGTCACACTGGGTTGTGTTCTATTTTAAAAAGGGAATATAATAGTTGGGAACCAATCAGAGCAACATTTAGGTTCACTTTTTTTGTAAGTGTACCTAACATTTGTGGTGATGATTAAAAACACTTTATCACAATAATCTGCTCTAACGTGTTGACAAGCAAAACATGGCCCTTGTTGGTGCCACTACTCGTATACTTAACGCATTCTTATCTTCATGAAAGCATCCATAAATTCAGTGTCTTACAACAAAATTACAAACCTTGAAAACTAATCATGGCTCATAAAAACTAAGATTTAGATATGATACTGAAAATCAACCTATTTCGCTAACTTCTCTACGCAAACATCAACTTAAACTTTGTAACAGCATCCCCTCAAAAAAATATTGAGAATGAACAATGAACAAACAAATACATCCACTGTCCATTCCTGACCTCCATATTGAAAAATCATAAGTATGGTAACTTAAAGCGAAATTACAGAGTACATATCCAGATACCAAAATAATAAAACCAA
This sequence comes from Ambrosia x helenae, assembly GCA_030844895.1. Taxonomy (NCBI): domain Eukaryota; kingdom Viridiplantae; phylum Streptophyta; class Magnoliopsida; order Asterales; family Asteraceae; genus Ambrosia; species Ambrosia x helenae. Next base: position 15,335 of record JAUTDX010006068.1, read on the forward strand.
TATGTAACTTTTAAAGTTATAGTGACCATCAAAGCACCAACGATCAACGATGCTTTGAGGAACCCTAGACAGATGAAAAAAAGCTGCCAAAACTAAAACATGCTAGGGATGAGTTTATGGTAACGGTTGACAAACAAAACTTTGCCTGATTAAATAGATACCTCCTGGTGTGTCACTAATCATATACATTAGGCATTAGATGTTGAAACTAATTAGTAATTAAACCACTCCTTATAAAAGCTAAAGAGTTAGATATTACTAATTAGTAATTAGTAATTTCGCTAATTAACTTATCTAATACGAATGAATATCAACTTAACCTTGACAACATTCGTTAAAAACATTTACTATGAACAATGAACAAACTAATACATCACTCTCCATAATTGACTTCCAAATATCATATTCGGGCAACTTAAATCCAAATTTCAAATAAACATATCTAGATACCCAAAAAAAAAAAAAGCAAAATAAATTTTGCAAGTACAAATGACCATCAACACACCACAGGTCCTTAAAAAACCTAGACATATGAAAAACACACACAAAAACACTATGTTAAAACACTAAAACATGCTAGGGTTAACTTAGATTTAAAAAATTCATACAATTTTTAAGCG
>JAUTDX010006069.1:0-19777 GCA_030844895.1 Ambrosia x helenae
GAAATGACTTACAGGAACTGTTGGCCCGATGTTTTTACTTACAATACCATCATTTTTGGGTTAACAAAGGAAAGTTCGGGTTCTTGATGCGTTCTGGCTCTTCCATCAAATGAAGAAATCATGCAGTCCTGACTGTGTAACTTTATGCACGATAATCCCGAGCATCGTGAAGCATGGAAAGGTGGAGGATGCTTTGAAAATGACTGAAGGATTTGTTCGTGTCCGAAATAGAAATAGACCCAATAAGATATTTTGGAAAGATTTGATGGAAGGAATCACAAGTGAAGCTCATTAGATAATGGTATCCTGTTTGTGGAAGGATTAATATCAAATGGAAACCTGCACTAATGATTCGGTTGTGATTCCTCTCATCAATACTTTGTGTAAGCAGAAGAAAACCCTTGACGCGCATTCATTGTTCTTGAAGGTAACAAAAAAATACGGGATTCAACCCGACACTCGAGGCATACTACCCGTTGATTGACGGTCTTCTTGAAGATGATTTTCAAGAAAAGGCTTGGATTTGTTCAAAGAAATGAGAATTCGGGGTGTGCTCCGGATGTTTTTCACTTATAATTTGCTGTTGAATGATCTTGCCAAGTCTGGGAAAGTCAACGAGATGTTTGACTTGTATGACGAGATGCTTTGCAGGGGTTGTAAGCCGAACACGATAACTCAAAACATACTGCTTAGCGGTCTTGTGAAGTCAAACAGTTAAAAAAGGCAATGATTTGTATTATGATCTTATAAGTGACGGGTTTGGCTCCTACTCCCTTGCACATGTGGACCTATAATTGATGGTCTGCTAAAGAAGGGGAAATTAGACGAAGCAAAAGACTTTTTTGACGAAATGGTGGAGTACGGATGCAAACCGAATTGTGCGATCTATAACATCTTGATGAACGGGTTATGGAAAGGCGGGTGATGTTGAAACCGCGTGTGAATTGTTCAATAAGATGGTGAAGGAAGGAATAAACCTGATTTGAAATCTTACACAATTCTTGTGGACTGCTTGTGCTTAGTAGGGAGGGTGGATGATGCTATGTACTATTTTGACCAGTGAAGGAAACGGGGCCTTGACCCGGATGTAGTTGCGTACAATCTGATGATCAACGGGCTGGAACCGTGAGGAGAGTAGAAGACGCGTTGGGGCTATTTTATGAGATGCGTACCAGGGGGATCTCTCCAAACTTGTATACATATAATGTTTTGATACTTATTCTTGGGATTGTTGGGAGGATAGAGGAAGCAGGGAAGGTTGTATTCTGATTACAAGTTATGGGTTTGGAGCCGAACGTGTTCACGTATAACGCTTTAAATAAGAGGATATAGCCTCTCGGAAATCCGGTCTTGCTTATGGTATATATGAGAAAATGATGGTTGGAGGTTGCAGCCCCAATACAGGGACATTTGCTCAGCTTCCTAATCAATCTTGACAATCAAGTGAGGGAGGAGTCCTTTCTGTACCTAGAGCTGCATCAACATACATACTTACTGACCCATTCGCCAATAATAATCTATACTGGCAATGTGACCAAGGAAACTCCTATTTTCCCCTTTCCTTGTCAAAGGCAATCCCATTCTAACAGGCCTAAATATCATTTTATGTCGAGGTTCACTTCGGGCATACGGAGTTGCTTTCCATATAAGTGGTAGCGAAAGTGAAGGTTAGAACTTAGAAGAGTCATTTTGCATATTGCTGGGTATGGAATACTATTATTGACAGATAGGTTATAGTTTAAAAAAAAAAACATTTATTTAAGATTATTTGCAATTTTCCTTTTCAGGATTGGTCATCCATCTGAAGAGGGTATTAAAATAAAGGTCTGATGATCTATTCTTGTACATGTTAGTCAAATATAAGCTTTGTTCCCAGGTCCATGTTGGTTGATAGAGCAACAATAATTCAAAGTTCATCTGTGAATATCAAATCATATACATATTACATCATTTATTGGAAAAGGATAATTTGTGTAACCATACCAAACCAATAACCAATACCAATCAAATCCATGGTATCTTCTCAATTCTTCCTTGTTTGCATATGACATAACATGTCGGGCCAAATTTTACTTATCGAGTTCGAGTAAGCTTTAAAACCTAATTGGAGTAATTAATGAAATCCTCAAATGTGTGAACAAGTAATTCTACTTGTGAACTATGATGTTTTTTTTATACAATGTATGTTTTCGACATCAGAATGAAAGTTGATTTCAGGTAGAAGTAAGGTGACTCGTGCGTTCATCCTTTTCCTTCAGAGTTTGTTTTACATCATCTTAACTTAATGTAACATGCCATAGAACTAACCATTACAAGGTGGAAAAACAACTTTATGAATTTGTCAAGGCTGGTGATGCTATGGGTATTCTATTTAGCAACCTCAAAGGGGTATTTTTTGGGCGCTGATATTGTGGTTTAGTCTTTTTTCTATTTTTTATTTTTATGTTTTCTCGTTTTGTTTGCTATCTGTTAACTGTTATGGACTGAACTCAATGCAAGGTATGTGACTTGTCCCACATCGGTTGTATTATAACCCAACTGGCTCTCTCTCCCATCAGACTAGTATTTTGGATGAGTTCTCCTGTTTGGGTTGTAACAATGGTATCATAAGAACTGTATTGGTCAAACACTTCTAAACTAACTGATAGCTTTGAATGAATATCTATTCTATTACATTTGACTATTTATAGTCAATAATTGTTGACTAATTGACTTTATAACAACTTCTAACCTTACTAACCAATCATACTACTATTACACACATTTTAGGTATATATCAATACCCTTTCGTTTGAAAAGATCCTTGACCCCAAAGATCAAAGAAATTAATGAAGTAAACATTGAGGATGATAGGAGTAATCTTTTATACCCAAGCAATCTTCCATTTCACCAACCATTTTTTTTACTCGACTGAATTACAAGTTTTTGTCCTTTAAGTTTACACCAAATTTCAATGGATGTCCTTTAACTTTAAAATTGATTGGTTTTGTACTTTAAGTTTTAAAATGTTGCACGTTATGTCCTTTGTTGCTAACTGGGTTAGTTTTCGTCGTTAAATTACATCACGTGCCAGGCACACGAGGGTAAAACAGTAAAATCACCCCCCTTCATTTCCCCCCAAATATAACACCTGAAACCCTAATTTCCCAATTACTATCTGAAGATCGAAGCTAGGGTTCCAAATCCTCAAAATCAAAATGGTTTATTGTCGATGTGGAAGGGAAGCAGTCATCCTCACATCATGGACCGATAAAAACCCAGGTCGACGATTCTATGCGTGTAATCAGGTTAGTTAATCTGAAATTTATTTGTGAAGTACCTTGATTTAACGGGTGGATTCGTTGTTGTTATGGACGAAAATGTGGATTCATTGGTTGGGTTGAGAAAAATAGATGTCAAACTTGCACAGAAACTATTCCTGGTTTGATTAGGGCTAAGAACCAGTTGGAGTCAACGAATCAGGAGCTTGAAGTGTCAAACAAGGTTCTCGAGCAAAAATTGACAGACAGTGAAGCTAAACGGAAGATTATGAAGAAGGTGTTGGTTATCAGTTGGATCTGTTTTGTGTTTTATATGATCTTCAGTTAGTTTAATGGTCTAATGTAATGTATTAATGTTGTTAGTGTGTAATGTATCTGGTTTGATAATGTAATTGTGGTTTTGATGTATAAAAAAAAAGCAAAAAATACACAGTTAGTTGGAAGTGTTTGTGTATTATGTATTTGACCCATTTTGAATTTGTTGTTTTGTGAACATAAAGGGACCATGACACTGCAAACCATTACAACTGACCAAATGCATGTTTTTTTGACCCATTTAAGAACTAACACCAACTGATATGCAATCATTAACTGAACATAAATGTCCACCAATATGTTATGTTTTTGTGGACATTTTGACCCATTACAACTGATTGCATATTGACATTTAAGAACTAACATCAATGATAACAAAACTTGACCCATTACACATGATTGCATACCCATTACACATGATTGCATATTGACCCATTTAAGAAGTAACACCAACTGCAACCATGAGACTGCACAGTCACAAACATGCAAACTTGACCCATTAACAACTAACACAATCTGACCTTTACAAACAATCAGAAACCTGCAAATAACACAAACATATGACCAAAACACACAAAGTACCATAATTTACCCATACATAAGGTTTGTTACATAGAACATGCAACCAAAATACAAACCATTTTGTTCAAAACCTACATAATAACCATAGTTTCAACCAAAATAACAAAGTTGAAAACCTACATAATAAACATGCATTAACACAACCAACTAAGCTTTTGCAGCCTTCTTCCCTTTCTTATCTTTAACCTGAGCCTTCCCTTTGCATGTCTTGTCTTTAACCTGAGCCTTCCCCTTGCATGTCCTAGAATTGTGTCCCTGGTCCCCACATTTGCCACAGGTCATTTGAGTGTTCTTCCTTGACAACTTTCCAGTCAACTTCATGTCATCCAATTCAACATCAGACCTCTTTCTTGCCTTCTTTGGTCTTCCAACTTGGACATGATGTTTTGGAGGTACAATAAGTGTCTGAGCTGGATTCTTGGGCCACATATCCCTTCCTTGATATGATTGATCTTGATGAGTACACTGACTTCCACCTATCCATTGTGTATATTGGATCAACCCAGCTTTCCAAAGCTCTTACCCTTCCCCATTAGCAGCCTTGACCCAAATTGAAGCCACAGCATGTCTGCATGGCATACCTGATAACAATAATATGCAATTTATTATACTAACAGAAAATGCATACACAGTCAAACAAAACAAATTAACTTCAATGACATACCCGTTATTTCCCATCCTCTGCAGCTACATGTCCTCTTAGCCAAATTGACAACCCTTGCATGATTTGGTTTACCACTAACCTCATATTGATCTCCCCCATTCCATTGAACATGGTAGTGTGTAGCATCCTTCTTGATTTCTTCAAACTGTTCAGTGGCCCATGGTGTCAACAATCCATCACATCTTTCAATCACACCCAGCACAGTCACATCCTCCTCATTAAGTATTCCCTTATGTATTCAAGGGCGGATATAATAGGCTTGTCTCTAGCTTCAATTATCTTCCCATTATACACTTCACACATGTTGTTCACCAACATGTCACTTACTGCCCTTCCTGTAATATCACACATTAAGTGGTAATTAGTAGATATCAAACATTATAAGCTAACAAATTAAGTAGAATGACATACCAGTGAAGTGTGACCTGGACCAATGTAAAGGTGGGATCTTTGATAACCACAAATGGCCTGCTTATTGAATGCTTTCAACTTATTCATTGCAGTGGTAAACTCAGGAACTGTTGTGGCTGCTGCACAATTCCATAACATATCTTTATACAGTTTCCCTCTCCAACTTCCCTTCATATTTTCATGGATATGTCTAAGACAATATCTATGTTCTGCTAATGGAAACAGCTTTGAAACAGCAGGAAGAATCCCCTTCTGTCTATCACTAATGAATGTGAAATTTGAGTTTCTATCTAGATCTAGGTCATCAGCCAACAGTTCTAAAAACCAAGTCCAAGAACTAAGTGTTTCTGCCTCAACAATTGCATAACATACAAGATACAAACCATTATTGCAATCAAACACCTACAACAGTTAACATCTGACCTGGGAAGGGCCTTTCATGAATGCACCATCAAGACCTAAGAACCTCCTCCCTAGTGCCTTGAATCCTTCTTTTAAAGCTGCCAAACATACATACATTCTTCTGAACTGTCTGGTTGGGCTATCTGGATCTGGGATGGTTCAACATCGATTTTGACTGTGCTTCCTGGATTCTTGTCTAATAGTTCACTCCCATAATCCCTAAGTAGGGAGTACTGTTCTGCATAGTCTCCTTCAAGGTGCTTCTTAGCCCTAATCTTAGCCCTGTATGCCTTCATTCTTGAAATCCCAAGTTGATACTTTCTTTGAAATTGTTCTTGTACTGCTCTAACAGGGATATTTGGGTTCTCTTCTATCTGCTCTAACATTTCCTGAGACAAAAACTTAGATGTACAAGCATAGATCTTTCTTGTTTGAAGACAGGTGTGTTGGGTGTTTAAGGTCCTGACAACCCAAGATTCTGTGTTGTTATCTTTTGAAACAAGTATGGTCCAAGGGCATTGATATAAATGTGGATTTGTCCTTTTGCCCCTCCCACCTACATTAACTGTTTCACCTTTCTGTTTTGGTCCCTGTGGTTTTTTTTCTTAATAGTTGTCCCCTTAACATTGGTTTTGTTAACAGTTGCCCCCTTAACTTTGCTTTTATCTTTTGTTTCTTTCAATTCAGTGGCCACCTTTTCACCCCTCTTTTTGGGTTGACTTAAAATGTGGACACCAGTGTCATCAACTTCAAAATCTGGCTTAGAACCTTTACAAACTGCCCTAACCCTTTCATTATCATCTTTAGTTTACGTTGATAACCCTTCTAGTTTCCACTGCATGCTTCTTTTATTAGTTTTTTTGCTTCTTCCTTGGTTCCAAATATCTGGCCTACAGAGAAGTTAGCTAGATTCTCATGTGCCCTTCTGAGTTTATGTAAATACTTCTTCCTTATGCTTGTTTCATTATCATCTGAATCTGACCCACTATCAACCTTTCATTATCTATGACATCCAATTCTGGTTCACCCTTTGGTTCATTTGATATGTTGTCCTCAACTTCTGGATCAATATGCATCCTATAATCAGACATGTCCACATCAGGTTCATCAATATTGTTGTCAGCATCCACAATATAATCACTGTCACTATCATTATCTTCATCATCCATCTCTTCATCCTTGTTTTCTTCTCCAAACAAGTCATCAACATCCACATCAGGTTTATCATTTTTTACTGTTCATTATCATTATCTTCAAACAAGTCATCAACATTGTCTTCAAGCAAGTCATCACCATTCTCCACATTTAGATTGTCCTGAACTTGGCTAAACATGTCATTAATTCCACTATGTTCCACTACTTTTACTTGACTTTTGACTGGCCCTCATATAACCTTCATGAATTCCACTTTGTTCCCCTTTGTTCATTCCACTCTGTTCCCCTCTGTTCATTCCACGCTGTTCCCCTCTGTTCTCCACATTTATATTGTCCTGAACTTGGCTAAAGATTAGCTTTGAGGCACAAGTGCAAATGGCCAGGTTCATCAATCTCCTCTATTGTAAGACCAGACTTGACCTTTGTTGGTGACAAAAGTAGTTCTTTAATGTTATTTAACCCATGTGTAACGTAAACATCTATGAACTTATGCATTTCCACATGATTAGCCAATAGCCGACAATCTTGATCACTACTTAGATCCTCAAGACCATTATCTAAATTTTTACCAGGATATAAATACATGTAATACATTGCATGTGTTCCATTATATCCCAACAAATCCATCATCTGACCCACCTCGTGAATAGAAAACTGATCAATATCTATCAAGTCGACGTAATCAGTCTTACCTGCCACATATCTACGGCCTGGAGGAGATGTTAGCCTACCACTATGATGCAGGATAATGGTGAACAGATTCGGATAACAATCTGCAACATTAATAATCAACATTACTAATCAACATTAATAATCAACATTAAACCCAAAATTTTAGGGTTTATAGTAGAAAAAAAACTTAAACTTTACCATATATCTCTAAAATGTCATCATCGTCCAAAGATTCTCGAAAAACCCAGCCTTTCTGTGCCTGATCATTCGCTGCTCTCACCATTTGTGTCGAAACGTTGTTTTCAGAAACGTAAAGGGTGGAATGTGGGTATGGATTTTAAAGTGAAAGGGTTCCAGGTGTTATATTTGGGGGGAAATGAAGGGGGTGATTTTACTGTTTTACCCTCGTGTGCCTGGCACGTGATGTAATTTAACGACGAAAATTAACCCAGTTAGCAACAAAGGACATAACGTGCAACATTTTAAAACTTAAAGTACAAAACCAATCAATTTTAAAGTTAAAGGACATCCATTGAATTTTGGTGTAAACTTAAAGGACAAAACTTGTAATTCAGTCTTTTTACTCCTTCCTTTTTGTACTTGAACAGTCATTTTCCAAACCAATAAGCAAGATTCATTCCCACATAGTTGCTGCACTTTTCAAATTTGGTTTGACTTGTGAAAAACTCAGCGGTCATAACATTTGTAGCTATCAAGCCACTTTTTGATAACCACATGCCACACTTGTTATAATAACCAAGCATGTGTTGCAACCTGTACAATTTGTAGCTATAAAGCCACTTTTTGCACATAGACCAAAGTTGCAACTCCATAGACCTTTAGGATAGTCCCAACATTCACTACTGATCCATTTCCACCATTTTTAAGTATCATTGAACAAATCTCTATGTACTTCTTTCTTACCAATTTGTGAGCAATAGGTGAATCTTAAACACACATTTCAAACCCTTTTTGAAAGCGCCATTCTGAACCCATTTTGACCCACTTCTGTTTGGGTTTCCAACCCGTATCCACCCACTTTATTAATTTCCCATCAGTAAAAACGATCTTGATCAAGTAACTGTGTTTTCAGAAATTGACCCATTATGAGATAAGCAGCACATTTATTGTATTTCCAATGCCATTCCTTAAAAGGATTTTTCCATGAAGTGTTTATAACAAAACCTTTCCCTGATGTACCACGATTAAAATCGTTTGCATCAGTTCCCACTGCAATTAATAGAGTAACATCACCATTTCCAAACCAATCTATGTTATAATTCCTTGGAATCAACGTTTGATTAATTAAAGAATCAAAAGACTCCCCACTTCCACGAGTTATCATCTCAGTAAAAGATTTAACGGCCCACATAATCATCTCCTATAGTCCAATGACTGTTCTTATCGAATTCCTTGTTCAATTTACTCTCCAACCCATTCATTTGATCTTCTATCTTAATAAGATTCAATACTAATGTGTTTCCACGATGATAGAAATGTGGTGGCATCTGTAACAACCTGCAAAAACTTAACCATAATTATAAAACGATAAGTATAAAATTAATAAAAAGTATTGGGTCATTTGAGGGTGTTTTCCCAAAATCTTACCCGGATAACAGATCAGGGCCCAATATAAGGTGACTAGGCCCAATTCGAGTAATAAGCCCGATAGATAATCCGGCCCATTAGATGGTTATAAGTGGGCCCGATAATGGAAATTGGGCCCAGTTTAACCAATAATAATAATTCAAGCCCAAAAGGCAATAGGATGACTGTTTACTTACCTGATAATTTTGGAGCCCCATTAACTCGAGCCCAAACACCTGAATATAAATTTGGGCCCATTACTAGAACCCGATAATAGCCGGGAGCCCAAATCAATTAAGGCCTAACCCTTTAGAATTAGATACTTCCGTCCCAAATCCCCTTATACCATCCATTGGGCCTATGTTTTAAACCATTATTATCTAACCCCCTAAAATAAACTATCTAAAACTCAAGCCCAATCGATCCCTTTGACCTGTGCCTCCAAAACAATAACACTCCACCTAAGCTTTAATATTCCCTAAGTTACACTCAACAACCTCAATTATCTTACACCTCATGACCCTATCACTAGCTATGATCACGAATACATGCATCTCCTAATTTTATAAGAAACCATCGGCCATAACCCCTCCCACATAAAACCACTCCAAACATTAATTACGATCATCTCTCTCCCACATGCATGAGTTATATCTCTTATAATCTTCACTCTTTCAAACTGATCGACCCGTCTTACATTAATCAAACCATTATAGCCTTACACACTATCACCTTATTATCATAACAATAGTAACAAATATCAAGTGTTCATCGGCTTTAAGTAGTGGCCGATTAGTGTACTAACCAAGTCCAACATCCGGGTAAGTATTCATCTCTAAAACTCTTAGGAAACGAGTGCCTAAGCTATAATGGCCAGCTTTATATAAATACGTATACACCTAAGCTGTAATGGTCAGCTGTATTATGTAATGTATGTATATATATGTATATAATCGTTAATATGTGGATAAACAAGGTGATTCCGACATCACCACGAGCCAACCGGTTATCAATAGAAATCAAGAGGAGTAACATCAAGTGAGTGCATGTACCCCATAATGTCTTTAAAAGTTTCAGGGTAAATGTATGTTTGTCGAAAATGTTTGAGTTCATATCGATCATGATCAAAAATTGGTATAATAGAATCGGTCGAATAGAAACAACGTAGAATGGATCCATTCGGTATCATAAGGATGTAGTACCACGAACCACTTAGAGGTTTTGGGACCATATTTAATCGATCTACACTCGAAAAATAGAATGACCCGAACCATAATGTGAACGTGCATGTTTGTTATAAAAGTGTTATAAAAAGGTTTTGCATCACTCACATAGCTCCGGCTAACGTATTTTAAACATACATTTCAGGAAAGAATCGAACCCAAGGAACCAGAGCAAAATCAATGTGTTAGTGAAATCATGGAGTAAAGGGAATGTTTATAAATAAAATGGTGGAGTATGTTTCGGCGGCCGATATAGTCAAGTTGTTTTAGAATGAAAACTTTGAAAGTTATGAATGTGGTGTGTATTGTAATAAAAATAATGTTGTTTGGAGTATATGGTAATCGGTTTTTATGAATGGTATTAACAAGGAATGTGTTTTGATAATATAATAGTAATGACAATGATTACCAATCGGTAATGACACGGGAAAAACCGGGTCGTTACAGTTGGTATCAGAGCTCGTGTTTGGGAGTAGTGCGAATATCTTTAGAACTAACTTAAAAATTTGTTTGATATGATTATGTGTAATAGAATTTCGAGTACGGGTGAACAAGGCGAAGAAGATGGAGAAATTCCGACACAAGAATAAGTTGTGGAAAATTAATCGCAAGACCTTCCAAACACCCAAGACTTGATAGCCGAAATCCTGGGGTTAGAATGGAACGACCATGGGTTTGAATTGAACTGAGGGAACAATAGTGTTATAGGACCTTTACCCGAACTGGTGTTTTACCCCATCCGAACCCATCCATCCTTATCCCCATTTCGAGCAACCATCCCACTACTACGACCCGGACCCGACCATAGGAGAGTGTAACACCCTGTTGTTAAGTACCCCGAAATATATATATAATCTATGATTAATTAACATAATTATCTAATATTATAACTAAGCTAATCCGGCCCAATGGAATCGGTCCAATATACCGAGCCCACTCGATAATAGAAGACCAAAACATATTAGACTATACAATTGGATTATAATCATACATCCACCTATCAACCCTCCGACAACCAACCACCCTCTCCTACTAATTCACCAGTAATCACCATAACCCGACGCCTCTCCACCTTTGGCGGCCGGTTTTGACTGTATCCGGAACACCCACCAAAATAACCGAACCCAAACCAGATCTTGTAACCATTCCTTTTTAATATTATGTTAGGCTCCGATCACTTATATAACCCGGGTTCGAACCCTCATCACCCATCAACACCCGTCAACATGCACCGGTCATCACCCGAGGACTTGTTCTGCTCCGACACCACAACCGCTACTGGTCGTCTTCTCCGTCCCCTGTTATCATCGGTGACCGGTTCCAGGTGGTTCCCAGTGTCCCGAACCTAACTACAAGGAAGGTTCCTGTTATGTCTCATTATATTTGATGGGAATGGTTCCATAGATAATACAACCCGGCTAACTCAGCTTTCAAATCGACCCAAGTTCAAAACCGTTTACGTCTTGAAACCGTTCAGAACATGCATGGAAGCTAGGAGGTTATGTGAGGTTATTATTATTATTATGTTTGTTATTATTATATTATATTAATATTATTATTATATTATTATTATTATAAACGTGAAACGTGTGAGACGATAATATTAAACCGAATAGCGATAACGAACTAACTCATATATATTTTATACAAGAATATAAAAGTATTAAAGAATAATAATACTGAATTGTCCCCCGATGTTATCACGTGCACAATCCTTGCACGCGCTAATGTTTATAAAACATATTAGGTACAATATTTGGAGAATATACCGTTAAGAAATAGACCACAGAATCTAGAAGAATATAATAGAGGTGAGTACATGACCCTTCCCCTTTTTATTTATAAAGCTTTTGGGGTGATTACATGCTTGTTCAAGTCGTTATCAAAGTATTTTATATGGTTTATATTATAGAAATATTATCGAGTTGTTAATAGAATTATAGAATATCATCCGATCATGTTATATAGAATTTCGGTCGAATAGAAATCACGTAGAATGGATCCATTTGGTATCACGGGAATATATTTTTCTAAACCAAGTAGAGGTTTGGAACCACAATAAGCATTTGTATGGTGCTCCATCGATAATATATTCCACCTTAGAATGACCGAACCATATAGAAAGAGTTACATGTTTGTTAAACTTGAGTTATTATTATCATATTTCTAAATCTCGGCATGTCCTCACTAGTATGAAAATACTAACGTACTTTTAAGCATGTGGTCAGGTATTTATACAAGATATTAAAGAGAAAGCTGACGAATAGAAGATCTAGATAAGAAGAGGATGCTATGGCTACATTTATGTATTTCATTAGTATTGAAATTCAGTTTAATGTAATCATTACAATTAAACCTGTTAATGCTAATCCGCTGCGCCACCTAGGTCGTTACAGAGAGTACCTTAGCTCCTTTAGCAACGTGTCGGTGGAAGAGTCAAGCTACAACCCATACCCCATGGCTTACCCAACATTCCCTACGGTTCTTCCTATAACTCCCATCATCGATCCCTACCTTGAGGCCACAATCTTTAATCGAACTAATGTAGCTTTGCAACAACAAGACTATGTAAGCTGAAAAGCATATCTAGAGTTAGTTGAAGGTTACAATCGTATGAAAACTCAATGGGATCAAGCACTTAATATGGTTGAGGAATTGAGGAAGTTGATTAAGAGGTTTGGTTACCAAACGAAGCAAGTGATCGAGGAGTCAAAGTATCCTTTGATGTTGTCAAGGGAGTGGGCCGTAGGTTGGGTTAAGGGATCGAAGTGATGGGGTGTGTATGGGAAGAAGTATGATGTGGTAGTAATAAAGTTGTAGGTGTTAAGTGGTATTATGTGATAACTTTGTTTGGTAGGTTGTTGAATGTTTTGTAATCGAAATGTTATGTGGTAGCTTGGTTTAGTAGTCAAAAGTTGTAGTCACAATATGTGGCAATGTAGGCGTATGATATGATGTACACATCTAGAAATTTTGAGCAGATATAAAATTATATCTAGATGTTATGTTATTATTTGAGAAAAAGAAATAACAAGGATAATATTAAAATATAAAAAGAAATGATATGTGAACTAAATTATTACTAACAAATTCAAACTTGTTATTATAGAAAAATGCCACGAAGATCCGAACAAAAGACGAGGACGAGGCAAGAAGTGAGAGACGTGTTACAACCGAAAACCAAGAAAAATAATGCCTCTTCGTCTAAACCAATCGAACCGATAGAAAAAGAACCAATAATAGAAGAAACACAGTAGAAGAAACCCCAATAGAAGAAACTCCTGTAACTAATGAAAACAATGAGTTAGAGGAAAAGATGAGAAGTTTGGTACTAGATAGTCTTCAAGATTCTATACCCACTATAATAAACATGTTAGAAAAAACCCACCGCTTCTAAGTCCCCCAGAAAGAAACCACGAAGAAATATATGTGAATTTAGAAGAAAATCCTGTTAGGCCTCGATTATGTGATTACAAAACTTTCATGGCCTGTAGACCCGAAACTTTTGATGGTAGTAACGGGGCTGTCAGGAGCCACCCGATGGTTGGAGGAAATGGAATCTATCCTAGAAATTAGTAACTGTGCTCCTAGGGATCAAGTAAAATTTGCTACCCACTCATTGAAAGCTGAAGCTTTAAACTGGTGGAATATGATTAGGAAGGTGAGGGGCAAAAATGTAGTGTCTAGCATGACCTGGATAGAATTTCGAACCCTGATAACAGAAAAGTATTGTCCAATCAATGAAATAGAAAAGATAGAAATGGAATTTTTAGGATTGGAAATGAAGAGTTTAGATTCTATTGGTTATGTGAACAGGTTTAACCAACTTACCCAATTATTACCTCATCAGGTACGTCCCGAACCTAAGAGAATCAGAAGGTTTATATGGGGATTGACTCCACAGATTCAAGGGATAGTTAGAGGTGCTAAACCTGTTAAGTTTGATGTTGCTTGTGAATTAGCCTTAAGTTTGACCGATGATATAATAAGGCATAAAGAAAGGAAAAAAGTACCAGTAGGCAATAAAAGAAGGTGGAATGAAACTTTTCGATCTACCAATTACAATACTTCTGGTAAAAGCCAAGAAAGTTCAAGAGACCAAAGAAACCTTGAAAAGAGACCGTACCATGGAAATAGCCCTTTTTGTCCAAAATGCAAATATTATCATACAGGTGAATGCAGAAAAAGTGAAACAGATGTGGCCAATTCCCATCTCGGCGATTGCAGGGGACTACACTGCCAAAATTGTAAGAAAATCAGACATCTGGCCAACGAGTGTAGGTTCGATCCTGATCGCCCACGACTCTATTATGAGTGCAAGGAACACGGTCACTACAAGGTTGATTGCCCCAAGCTTAAAAATCCACCAAAAGTTGAACAAGGAAGAGGCAGAGCATTTGTTATCAATGCTGACGAAGCCCGAGATGAACCAGATTTGGTCACGGGGAATGTTTTATATTAATCATTACCCTCATACGTTCTATTTGATACTAGGGATAATCTTAGCTTGTTTCAAAAACATTCGTAGAAAGATAGATATCCTCCCTAACCTATGAATAAAACATATGAGATAGAAATAGTTGATGGTAAAATTTTAAAAGCTACCGAAGTTTTCAAAAATTCTACATTAACTATTGAAAACTAAGAATTCAAAATAAATCTCATACCAATGAATCTTGGAGAATTTGATATCATTATTGTAATGGATTGGTTAGCAACAAACTAGGCGGAAATCATTTGTAAAGAAAAATTAGTGAAAATTCCGTTAACCAACCAAAAACCTTAATCATATATGGGGAAAAACCAAAAGAGAGCCATAAACCTAATTCCTAGTGCCAAAATGATGAAATACCTGAAAAGGGGGCATCAAGCCTTTTTAATCCATGTGAATCTAGGGAATGGGGGAAAAGAATCGAAAATAGACGAAATCAAGGTAGTGTCTTAATTTAAGGATGTATTCCTAAATGAATTACCAGTTTACCCCCACCCCGACAGGTGGAATTTCAAATTAACCTAATTACTGGAGCCGCACCAATTGCTAAAGCATATAGGTTAGCTACCACAAAAATGAAAGAACTCACAAGTCAATGGTAGAACTCATAGAAAGAGGATTCATTAGACCAAGCACATCCCCTTGGGAAGCACCAGTGCTTTTTGTTAAAGAGAAAGATGGGCAATGAGAATGTGTATAGACTACAGGGAATTGAATAAGTTGACCATTAAGAATAGATATCCATTACCCAGAATAGATGACCTTTTTGATCAATTGCATGGAGCAAAATATTTCTCAAAAATACATCTTAGATCCGGTACCATTTGTAACACCCCGAAATCTTGTTTCGCCTAAATAACGCCTTAGGCGTAATTGATAAAGTATCGAAATCGAATTTAGCGGTGGATGTTTTAGTCAACGGATAAAAACGAGACTAAAACCCACTACAAGATACTAATCTAGTTAATGTTATAATCTAAAAACAAATCCGAGACTAAACTTGAGGGGCCATAGTTGTCAAAATGATAAAGTGGTTTTATAAATAAAAATCAAATAATAAAAACACACACATTGTGTGTGTGTGTGTGTCGTGAAAAAGGGCGGAAGATTATCTCCTTTAACCTCCAACCCTAAACACTCTAGAACATGCTTGAATCCAAGCCAAATCAAGGGGCTTTTCAGTGCATAATCAAGAAATGGGTCATCTAAAGAACATCAAGGTACCTTTTATTTGGTAGAAATTGATGTTAAATTCATTTATGATCTTGATGAAATTCTAGGGTTTTTAATAAAAACGTGAATTTCTTAGTCTCTATGGTTTTCTAAGTGTTAGTAGACATCAAGAAGACTATAAAAACGTGGTGAATCATAATAGGTTGTTGATTCATGAGAAATCATGATTATGTATTATGAGTAAGTAGTGGGTTTTTACCCTAATCATGAACTACACTAGTATGTGAAATAATCTTGCAATTTCTATGTGATTAGTATCATGCATGTGTGCTAATTGTTGAAATGATCATGTGCCAATGGTTAGCTAAGCCATGGCGGAATCTAGAAAGTCATGAACACCTAGAATTAACATGATGAAAATTGTGCATATGAGGTGTTTGATAAAATGCTTGAATGAGGAAATAAATGTGTAAATATGTATGAACATGAATACTTGACATGGAGGTTGAGCTAGAGGTAAAATGAATACATGAATGCCATGGATAATGAAAGAAATCCATATAATGTATTCTAACAAAACAAGGTTTGATATGTCCCTAAGTTAGGTACAAGAACTAGGGATGCAAACGGTCAAACGGATGCAAGCACAATGCGCATGGAAGCAAGAATGGATATGAGGTAAGTTCTACTTACACTACTAGACTATGACATGGACTAAGTGTTATATAAATATTGGTATTGAGTGTGTACTAAAGACAAACCCAAGGGTGAAATTCATTAAGTGGGTCAATTTATGTGGATTCACAATAAATCAAGGTTTATGAGATTAATTGAAACCATGAGTGGTGACCGAATGGTGAAATTCATCAAATGGGGTCAATTAATAATGATATGTAAGAAATGGTGTTTTAATCCAAGATGGGCACTTAGAATCATTTGAATGAAGTTGTTAAGCATGTTGTTAAATGGGTCAAGTTTGTGACACTTGAACCATATATAAAAACTTGGATAACTTAGTATTATGAACTACGAGTCTAACAAGGGTCAAATGGTGATATCCTCACCATGTGAGTCCTAATACTTGATGCTTGTATTTCAAGCATTAAGATTTATGAGGTTAAGCGGATCAAATGACTATGTATTACCATTTGAGTTCCGAGGAATTATTGTGTATATTTAGAAAGCACGCAGGTAAATGCACTTGCGCATGCACGCTTGATGCTATGAATCATGGAGGATACGCACAAGTATGAGAATGGGTCAAACACCACCGGGTAAGTCCGTAGCTAATTAAACACATTCAGGCGTAAGCAACATGGGTAATAAAACTACCACATGAAGTGTTGGGTGCAAATCAAGTAGGTTATTTCCTAACTATGTCTAATGCACGCTAATGCGCTTAGAATCTACTAAACAAGTGAAAACTTGAGAAAGGATGAAAATCTAAGTCCGGAAGGACTTGGAGATTTTTAAACTAGTCAGTGAGTCAAAAACATTGGAATTGGAACAATAAGTTTCGCCACACGAATGGCTAAATTGAAAAATTTGACCTTGGAGGGCATTTTGGGAATTTAAAAGATTTCTAAATGTTGAATCTAAGAAACTAAATCATAAGGAAACAAATCGAATAAACGTTTTTGTGATCAAGTGCTAATGACTTGACAACTTAATCGTAGGCATTTGGTGTGGTCAAAAAAGTGCCTTGTTTGTTTTAAGGCCTTTAACGGGTCGATATGGGTAAAATCAACATAAACACTTAAAACTTTGATAGCATCATGAACTGGACTATAATTTCAGTCAAACAAAGGTTTATTTAGTTGGCAAGTCAATACTTAGGCTTCGGAATCATCAAATGCGGTTGCGACATGATTTCCATGCTTAAAAATCACCAAATTAACGTCAGAAGCAGTGAGCGGGCCGCTCACAGAGACCGCTCGGCCGCTCACAGAGAACAGCATGACGGCACGATCTTTAAAATTGCATATAAAAATTCGTAGAAAAATCGTATTGTTAGGAGGTGTTTTTTATATGTCTGGAAAGCTCTCGGAGCGTAGAACAATTCTTATTTGAAAGTCGAAGTCGGATTTTGTGTTTTAGAAGGGGTAAAAGCAATCCGAACAGCTGCTGCGCAAAAGTTGCAGCAGTTTTGTTCTCCTGATAAAGGGCCGTTTGGCCTGGTTCGTTCTGTTTTCAACGTGTAACGATACCGTACTAGTTTAAATGTATCATTGACAACTCACTAACTATTTCTTTGTGTAATGGTGCTAGGTAAACAATGTGAAGGAAGTCCCGGAGCAAGGATCAAGTCGCGATAAGAGCCGAACCACACACCGATCACTCATCAAGCTTCCGCAATAGAATCTAAGGAACTCCCGTTAAAACGCAACATCTTAGAGTAGTTTTATCTATTAAAATGTAAAAATTTGTTGTGAATCAAACATGTATTTGATCTTAATGGGTTGACTTATTATAAATTTCAAAGTTTAATCGAGAGTGGTTTTAGTAAGGTCCAAACCGTATGATTTTGGCGTTGATCGCGTGATTACGGGGTTAGGGTCTTACAAGTGGTATCAGGCCATAGGTTTGAGGGATCCGAGTGTCGGGAAGGATACTTGGACTCAAACCATGTGCTCAAAGTGTTGAAGGGTGTTCGGTTTCGAGACTTGATCGAGGAATCCGGTAAGTAATACCTATAATAAACATCCATTTTGATCGGAAAATTGTTATAGGTAATCAATAGTGATATCGTGTAGATACACGCTATCTCAAAATCTTGATAAGGAAATGGTTAGGTACTCATGGGGCCTATCCAAAAGATTGATTTGGGCAACGGAAATCTCGCATAAACAAGAATTCTAACATCACTATGCAGTGATGCATTCTAATACTGAAATGTCATGTTACTAATTAATTGAAATTATAAATGTGACAGGGATGATAACATTTTATTTGATCGAGAGAGGATCAAATGATTCACCAAACGAGGTTGTAGAGGGTTCGGGAGCATGGCTGATAGCATGCTCACTAAGGACCAAGTCAAGTAACGACTCGGGCTAATGGATCACTAACGAAAGGGAACACGGGAGCAAGTATCAAACATGTACATGCTCGGAATCATAGTAGGTGCATTAGTATGCAATTATCACCTGAAGAGTGGTAATTGCATATGCAAGCAATAAGCAAATGTGAAAGGTGCATAGTTCACGACATATGAACGATCAATGCACAAACTTAACTTGAACATCGAGACCGGGTTGGGGGTAATCATCCCAAACTAATGTTTAGAAAGGCGTTGTGATCATACCAATGAGTGTGATCACACAAAGCCTATTAAAAGAAAACACGTCGCTTTTTCTTAATGAATAAAGTTAAAACCCAACATTGAATAATTTATCAAGGAAGGGTTTTACCAAATAAAATAAGGGACACAATCATGAACTGAAGCTTTGCTTCATAGGGTGTGATTGTACTAATTATAACAAGTCCATATGTACCATATGCGGATTGCTTACCTGGCCAGGTAAGTGGTTAAACATATGATACCATGGTTTCTTACAATTGATACATATACAACCTATGTAACAAAGGCTTAGTATGTGTGAGGTGCCGGGGGGATTTTGGACGTAGTCCACTGTCTAACGGGCAGGGATGCGGTCCATGCAAGACCTTGAGCGAAGCACCAGCTATAATACGTTGGGCTAGCAAAGAGGACAACAAACTGGAGCGTTTGGACGTAGTCCACTGTCTAACACGGCAGGGATGCGAACCATGAAAGACCTTGAGCGAGGCACCAGCTTATACGTTGGGCTAGCAAACGGGCAATATACGATACGAGTTATCC